>JAMKCH010018955.1:0-43799 GCA_023653785.1 Ophioderma brevispina
GGTGCAGAATTCACCTATAGCCATGATACTTACTGTTAACAGTATAGAGTCACCAGAAACAGGCGCTTACTTCCATATTTCGACAAACCGCTACAACTTTACAAAAACTGCTACACAGACCGCCACTGCAGACACCCCTCTCCTGATTTATTTGCCATTTAAAACACGATTTGACCAGTTTAAGTCACAAAAATCACATGTCTCGACGGCGGAAATTTAAGCACACTTCCCTCGTCCATTGAAGCCCAATGTGCAGCATCGGTCGCCGGGAGTTTTGACTGCTAAGGAAGCGGATGCATGTTTTAAATTGTTTTGCGTGAACGCATCTTGGAAACAGAGAAAATTTGAATGTAAACAAAGCGGTAATTAGACCATATGAAAAGAAGTCTCCACATGGAGGTGGAAAAATGCTGAAATTTCCCTGAATACATCAAAATTCCATCAGATGGCAAAATTTTCCCTTCATTCCCTTATTATATCTTGATCTAAAGGACAAATATTCCCTCCAAATTGGAGTATTTCCCAGGAATGGTGGTTCCCCACTTTTTCAGGCATGAAATGTCATCTGTATGTTGTGTATGTGTGGTGTGTGTATGTGTGTTTGTTTGTTTGTTTGTGTTTGGGGGGGGATGGGGTAGATGGGTGTGGAGGTGCACATTTCCTCTCACTTACCTTGCAAACCACATAGAAGTTCCTCCAGCCATAATGTACTGCCATTATGGCAACGACTAGAGGTCCAACCATCCCTGCAACATTCCCACTGGTTGATAGCACCCTCCATAGTACGCCCAATTGTGGATGGCAAGAACCACTTGTACACAATGCACCTTCGATCAATTCATACCAAAGTAAGTCAAGCCGCCTGAACAAATTAAAGTACTCCTCGTGCTTGTTTTCTTTTTATAAAAAAATAAGAAATCCCTGTTTAATACTTGCCTCAAAAAGCCACAACAATTGCCTATCTAAGCGATTGAATACTTTGGAACTTCTGCTAACACTACTGAGACCGGGTGTTGCAACATGCCTCCTGAGTGTCAATTGCTAGTAGCAACTCAAAGTATGACGTGTCCTTCGGTGCTTATAACTGATTTGTCTATTTGGTCTCTGCTTTCATATGTAAGCCTGACACTGCAAACACTGACCACCAAGACTCGTGGGAAAAACAAACTTGCAATTTTTTATGGTAAGCGATAATGCATAGTGCAATGATCTTTTTTTATTCATGATGTGCTAATTTGAGGTTAACCATTAAAATAGAGTTTTTGGTCTCCTATTTGAGAAAGATATCGATTTGAACAATAGAAATGAAAATTCTTATATCAAATTGGGACACTACTTCAAGTAATTTGGGGTCCCAAAGAGGATTGAAACAAAGCACCTCTAAGTTCATATGCTTTTAAAGTTGCAAAATATTAATTCAGTATATTTTTTAGGTTTGCCATTCATGAGCAATTCAGGAAAAAAAAAGTTGTCATATTGAAAGGGTAAATGAAGATATGGCTATAAAAATAATTCCTATCAAATTTTTAAACAAATATAGCCACAAATCAATTGAACAGCAAAACTGCCATGCTTCACAGCAGCACCATTTTCCTACAAATAAAATTACTTGCATTTCTTACATGTGTTTTAACACTTTACTACCGGAGAGCATCCATATACCCGTGACCCACCATTCCAAAAGGTAAATAAAGAGCAAAAACAATGAAATGGTGGAACTGGCTGAGAACTGTAGTGATGAACGACAACAATGACCAGACCAGTGAGAATAGAGCACGAGGCTGACGCTGTCACCAACGAGATGCTGGCAACTGCTGAAGCATAGGCTGAAGAATTTACTACTGTTTGGTTTGATACCTGCGAACAAAAAGATAATCATTATGTCATGCAAGCTGGTCATAAGTGCAATAGCTTGCCGTGTGTGCAGCCACTGACCACAGACTTAGTTTGTTGGATGTGACAAATGGCAGGATATTGTACATACGACCTTGTTGCAATCAATGACAACATATTGGATTGGATTTCTTCACCTTCTAAAATACTACATTATAAAATTGCGAAACTATGCAACAACATGTGATGCGTTCAAATCACACACCACCAATCTCAGTGATTATGAAGTTATTTCGGGTAGTTCTGTAATTACATCCACCAAAAATTTTTGGCCAAAAATTAAAATCATCCAAATAACTGATGTATAAAAGGTATTAAACTATTGCAGTTTCATGAACAAATACTGAACTTCACTATATAATAGGAATTTGTGGATCAAAAAGGACATGTTGCGGGTGAACAATCTCCAAATGTTCATAACCCTAACGCGGCCCAGACGCATGGGGGTGCAACGAAACCGGTGGTTACCGGTCGGAAAATGTGTTTCGTGGCATCTCGGCCGTCAACAATATTTTTGGTCACGCAAATGACTCTCATTGCCAACTCATTGCATCTGGGACGTCTGCCCGGAAGAATGACGCGAGTTCCTAGTGGCATCTGGGAAGTTTTCGGAAAAAATGACGCGATGTTCCTCGTTGCATTCTGGGAAGTCTTCCGGGAAAATGACGCGATGTCCTTCGTTGCATAGGGCACGTCATTCAGGGGAAATGATGCGATGCTTTTCATTGCATTTCGGAGGGTTTGCCTGCAGAAGGAGCAATGTTCTCATCGGGCGGGTGAAAATGTGTCCAAATGCCATTGAAAATTTGATAGCGATGGTGATACGCCACCATTTTCGATAAGCTACTTAATTAATTATTGCATAAACGCATTCATGACGTAAACGGAGAATGACGTAGCGTAATAGCGCCGCGCACGACTGGCGAACGATAAGCTACAGATTCATGCAGATAGTGTGCAGTACGCATCCATTCTCTTGATCGAGTGTTTAGGCCTTATCCTGATTTTTTATTGATTTATTTATTGTATTTATTTAGGATCCCGTTATCCTGCATTCGCACGCTATGTTCCTCGTGCATCTGGGACGTCTTTCGGAAAATGGCGCGCTGTTCCTCGTTGCATCTGGGACGTATTCCAGGGAAATGACGCGATGGTTCTCGTTGCATCGGGAGTCTTCCGGCAAAAGACGCGTGTCCGCGTTGCATCTGGGCCTTTAACGACGTACGCTACTTATTCCGTGCCGGGAAAAACGGCCGAGATGCAATGAAACGCAAAATTTGTTTCTCATTGCCTCTGGGGCCGTTAAAAATAAAAATAGATTGCACCTCGTTCTTGGGACCGATTTTTCGGCAAAACTCCCCGGTCCGTGTTAGGGTTATAAAGAAATGATTCAATTCAATCATTGCAGAGGTTTTGAAATTGAAACTTTCACAGCATACATCGAAACTACTCCGCAATCTGGGAAAATTTTTAACCTAAAAATAACACCGGTCTGGATTTTTTTTCTTTGCATTCCTTCATAAGTTTGGTTCCTTTTGCAAACAAAACCATCATTTCTAACCATGTAAAACTTCAGAGCATTAAGACTTGACACACAAGTACTCAAAAATTACAACAACTTTCCTGTACGTCCGCAACATAGTGTATTTTTTGTGATTTGTCATGGCAACTTATAAGATGGAATTGGAATAAGTTAGTAGGTCTTGAGGTCGCAATACTGACAGTTTCCGGATGAAACCATCTCTGACCAACACAGCAGCAGTGCAATGCAATTGATTGTGTTGCTGCTCCTGTATTGAGTCGGAGAGTGGTTTTCATCCATTTTCACTGCAACTGCTTGCAGTATGAATGGACCTTAAAGATCTGAATCTCAGAGATTTCGAATATTATTTTATTTTGGTAATTATGATCTGATCACTAGAACTAAAGATAGTACACCTAAAACACACTTCCTGAATTTGGAGATGAATCGGGGTATTTCCCGTTTTTGATGCGTAAACATTTATTGAAGTCTTAGCCCATAGAGAATACTGTGTATAAAAAATTCCGATCCGGAATTTTATAAACAAAGTTTTGATTTTTCTATATGAGAATTCCGATTTAAGCTTAGCAATTTCACACAGTAATATGGACAAGCATTTGTACATGCAAAAACAACGCTTTTTTTGGAAATGAGGGCGCCCTCCTCATCAGGAAATCTCCTGAGTCGGCCTTTAAAAACACTTCTACACTATCCTTTCACTTTAAACAAGAATAGTCTTTTACAAAACCACCATCGCTTAGTCGAGGATGTGTAGTACTTATCTGTTGGGGAATCTTGAGATCATAAGAAACCTCTCCGTATATGTCGCGAGATGAATATACCAGTGTATTTAGATCCCCCTTTAATTTCTGAAAATCCTGACTGGTTTGGAATGCCGCCTTTATAAAGCCATATCCATTTCATAGGTGAGTTGCCCTCTGTTAAGTTTTATGATTTGTTCATCAATGTGGAACATTGTGGGTATTTTTTTTTTATCACTCAAATAGATTCTAAATTTTTAAACAAAACCAGCAGTCTTGCACCGAGATTACAAAACTTCAACCTTACAGGAAACCGGTTTTTTAAACAAATGCTTGTCACTAATGAGTCACTGAAGTATCAACTCCTATGGCACAGTTCAATAGCTTTCATTCACAAGTGTAATTTAGAAAACACAACTTGAGTGTTGTGTATAATATTGATACCTAGAATTAACATGATCAGTTTTCAATGTCAATGCCGTACAAGTATCAACCCACGAACTTGCCCTGGTTGGAATGAGCATAATTTTAACTCCACAGTGTGTGCTATCTGGGCATTTGTCCATAATGGTACCTTTCACAACCATGTCTTCATCCATTACATGTCAATGAACTGAGAAGTTATCCACTTGATGGCTGTGCCTTGTCATCCATCAAAAGTTTTGTTTCTATAGCTGCTTAGAAATGTAAATGAATTTCCCAGTATGGGCCCCCATATACCATGTCCTTAATTCTTAATATAATTGGAACCAGAGGACTTTGCAAAACTGCTACATGAGACAAAACCACCCAACTCTGCTGTGCATGACTGTGATATTCCTGTCTGCCGAATCCTTTGCTTGCGACAGACATATCTAGGGGATATGCTATGGTAACTTGCAATGTAGTGGCTTTCTCTAATATTCCGATTTCTAAAAAACCATCTTCGAGAAAAATAAGTTGCTGGCTGCCTTCTGTTTTTCTGCAAAGCAGGAACCAGGCATGTGTTTTCAAGAGTTTTTGATTGACCCTGAGGGCACGATTGTACGTAGATTCATGCAATAAGCTAACGAAAAATAACACATGACTCCCACCACAAGGTTTTTCTTAATCCAAGCTTGTATCCCTCAATGATAAACGACATAGGTAGGTGGAAAGACTTGCGATTTAGACAATATAACAAGCGTAGCCCAGTGAAATCACAGAATCAATCCAAGTTGCCCATCTTGTTGTGGGAATTCATTTTATCTTATTTGTAGAAACCTGCACAGCAGATGAACAGAAATACATGAGAATGTTCCACAGGCTTAACACAGCAGTTGGTTCTTGGAAAGAATTTTGTATAGACCGTAATTCAATATCCAGCCCTGTTGGTGGACAAGATAGACGGATTCGTCTACAATACATTCACCTGTCATGACCCCTGTGCACTCCTAACCACGGATCGATTGACAGCTGAATGTATTGTATCCTGGAATGCCATGCCTCTTGTCCACCAACATTCTGGTTGCTGACGTCATAATTGAATACGGTCTATTGTTGCCACCACCCTATGAATTCCAAAGCCTCATAAACTGCATGTTGAGGATGTGTGGCAGAATACTGAATTCATCCCGTGGTTACCAAGGCACTCATATTTTGTGATCATCCTGAGGGTATACAAATGAGCCGTCATAGGCATTCATTTGCCTGAGGGGTAAACATCCAGTAAGCCCTTCTGGACTACCTTTAATCAGGAGACACCCAGTCGACCCGTCATTTGGTCTGGTCTTAGAGTAGATTAACTTTGTCATAAGGGTATGTCAGCGTCCGGAAAAGTCATTATTCCATCCATTGTAGTCTTTGTCACAGTCTGGCGAAAATATTATCTACCCGTCTGCTTGAGTCTAACATTCACCGGTCCACATAGAGAAATATGTGTAAATGACTGAAACCTCAAATATCTCCAGAAACGAAACGGTTCTATGGATTTTTTTTTCATCAAATGGTCTGTTACTATGTTTTGTTTTGAATAGTATGTAATTTGAGTCTGAACCTATAGAACCTAGTAAGAAAATTGCGACCGTTTTGTTTGTCGGGTACTTACTCTTCTGTGCTCGCAGATATGAAGTTGAACCTGAATCGCTTACGGTCTCATCCCGTTTTTTTCCACCTTCCGCTTGCCCTCGTATTTTTTTCCAGTTCTTTCAACTAAGGTTTTTAAACAAATGATTTCAATTTCCCACTTTTTTTTCAATTTTAGCAACAGGCTATACGTACTTACCAACCGGACCCCGTACACTAGGGGTGGGGTGGGGTGGGGATGGGGTTGTGCCCTGGGTTTGTTCCATATGATGCCAGGGGAGGGCACCAAAACCCCAATTCTTAAACAGCTGTTAAAATGTAAGCAATTTTCATTGGCCAATGCCCAGGTTCAATTCGTCAATTGAAACCGGTAGTACGCGCCTGGGTGGCGTATTGAAGGTTTAATTTTTTTTTTTTTTTTGGGTTAAAGCGCTCGCGTCATACCGCGTTTGGCTACTTTCACGCGCGCTTGCCAACGTTGCATCTCGTTTGCGTATGATCGTTGCGTTCACAGAGCGGTTGTTGAAAATTGTTTTTTCAACTGGGTGATGGCAGTCCTTTCTTGTTGTAAGCCGTAAAGTATCGTGAAATCGGGTTAAAGAATAAAGCCTGTTTAAGAATGAGAATAAAGGTATGATTTTGGGAACCGTGTACTTCCCTTTATTAACGACGATTGACACCCGTGACAACATTATTTTTGCGTGGACGAACTCGGACTCCAGCCTCCGGCCTCGTTCGTCCACTTAAAATAATGGATCGCCGGTGGGTCCCATTCGTCGTAAAGGATACCGTTCCCAAATCAACCTTTATATTTCTCTAAATTTAAGACGGTCGCCACTGGCTAAACTGCATGAAAGCCAATTTTTGAGTTTATCGTTACCACCCCAACTACCCGCCAGCATCGCTTTTTAGACCTAGAATTACCCGGGTCACAAAATTCAGATGCCAAAAATAATTCATTATTTCAAAATTCGTTATATCAACCCGTTTGTTAGCACTTGGAGAAACATTTTTGTAACCATATTTTTTGATAACATTGAAGCAAAACCATGCTTTTTTTTCTGGTGCGGCCATATCTTCATGAAAATATCTTCTTCGGCCTTATTTATTTCATTTTGGCAAGCACACATTTTAGGTCAATAATGAATGATGAAAATAATGAAAAGGGAAAAATGAAAGTCAACTCATCAAAACAGGGAAAAATAAGTCACCGATAAACGCGAATTGGTTTATGGGCTAACACACAAAAGCGAAATCTTAAAAAATTCTGAACTTTTTATGTTGTCAAGGAATCTGTTGAGCTGAAGACTCAACATGTAAGGGTTATTTTCCAGCTGCTCAAGAACTGGTGCCATTGGCCCTTTTTTTTTTTTTAAACATGAGCAGTTTTTCTTTTTTTCACAAGAAAGTTTTTGCTTGCAAGGTCTGAGACTGTTCCTCTGTTACTATCCGGCTGCCCAGTCCTTGTGCGGCTCAGGAGCAGGGTGGCCAATTGAAAAAAAAAAAACGCCACCTTTGTTCTCCCCACGACCTAAAATTTTATATATTCGGGGGACATAAACCCGTTGAAACGAGTGCGTACTACTTCCTGGTTCTTCGCTCCTGCATTCGTTTACTGCGGAAAAATGCACTTGCTTCTGATTGGCCCCGAAGCGATCTGCTGTTGCTGGGTCACAGACCACGCGCCATATGCGCTGATACTCCGACCCACTTTTTAACCAGGAAGTAAGCGCTCATCAAAGGGTTCCTGTTCCCCGATATGACATATCGTAGCACAGATACAGTGACCCCCGCCTGCCACGCAACGTTAAGTTATGCAGGGGCAGTGCTTGTTCATTGCAATCACATGGATGTTTGATTTTTGTTAGTCCTGTAGTGGATTTAGTTAAGTTAAATAAAACCAAATTTTTAATCTGGTTTTGAGTCCCCCCAACAGGGGTGGCCCCCCGATACCCTCACACTCAGCAATCTGCTGTGTGAGGATTTGTTGGAGTACCATCCCCCAAAAAAAAGATCTTTACCGGCCGGATGCCCTTCCTTCCTGACGTCAATCCACTGTTTTCGGCGGTGGGCCTTGCCTTTGGGCACCAACGCCTACCATGAAAGGCAGCATTTGTTGGATCGCCGCCAGTAGCTCTCCAGAGCTCCAGCTACAGCCCATTGTAGGTAGATTCTTTCTTTTTCATTCTACCAGTACCCATCTAAACCCTCCTCATAGATTTTCCTTACATCTGATGGGTGTGACGGTTTAAGTAGCCCGCCGAAACTCCTTAATGAACACGTTTTTTATTTAGTGGAGAGGATCATTTTCTTTTGTGTTCCCACCCCCTCCAACCGACCCTTATCGTAACGTATGAATATGGTTTTGTTTTGGGGCGTCCGTCGCGGCAACCAGCACTTAACAAACATCGTACGCCTATTTCGAGACAAATTTTGCAATACCAAGTAGTGGCGCTGTTCGCATCATTACGTGACGTCAGACCTGTTTACAAGAACTTCCCAAAGTCGAGATGTATTGATCGGGGGATTTCAACTGTTTTTAAAAGCTTCTTATTGGTTAAACATTTGACCAATCATACGCATTTAAATCGAGAAGCTCTACTTTTCAATGCATCAAATTGGCTTTTATTCTGTTGTTGGCAAATCGGTACTGGTTTCGTCGCCGAGTTTACCTACATTTTTGTGTCGGCGGTTTAGTACAAGTATGGCTTTCAAATCACTGACCAACTTGCTTGTTTTTTGGTGAGTAAAATGCCCCCCTTTCTTTGATTGGAAGTATATTTTTTATAGGAATATATTTGGGACTTGGTGAAATTTTGAACTTTACAGTCTCACCCCACAAAGGCACTCAATTTGGTGCATAATTTGACCAGCGTCGGATCAGTACAGGCCCCTGCGTGATCAATATGCATAGATTTACCAATGCGATTTGTGTCACTGGTTGTTCGCATTTGTTGATACGGCCTACATACCAGGGCAAGAGTTCCTGCTAAGCATAACTCCCCATTATGTCTTTAACATTTTGTCATAACGGATGTGGAGTTATGCAAACACACATGGAATACCTTTCCACTGTTACGTACCTCAACTTTGTCGATCTCACAATCCCTCTAAATGTACAATATATTCCCTTTTTCCTAATCAAACACAACTTGAAATCCTATATAATGCGATGAATGTGAAAAACTTAAAATAATTAGAAATTAAACTTTTGAAAGAAATTGGCGACTATCATCACTATCTGCCGGAGAAAGGTTGTTCTTCCGGAAAATGATGGCTTTCAACTGTTATTTAAAAGATTTTTGAGGATTAAATATTTCATAAGGTAGTTTTTATCTAGGAACGTATATAAAACTCGCTTCTGAATTGCTTTTGGGTATTTTTGTTCATCTGCCGCTGCAAGTTTCTCTTTGAAATGGCCTGCTCGTGCTGGTAACAGGGGAAAGGTATTCCATGGGGTTTTTGCATAACTCCTCTCCCAATTAAATAGTTCTGCTGAGCATAACACCTTTTTGTCCTTTCATTCATCTTTAAACATTTGGACATTATCGTAATCAGCTAACGTAAAGGTTAAGCCGCTGTACATGGACTTTGGTATCAACAATAAGCAAATGCCAAATTTAAAGTTATCTAACACGTCCGATTTTCAAACTTTAACCCCATCAAACAGGATCTTACAATAACTACAGAACAAGAATCCACACGTTGTTTTTTTACCAAAAACGATGGTCGTCGACCTTTTGAAACCCGCAAACTCAAACTCCGAACCTGTCCACCACTCACCTCATGACAGTTTTTAGGAGTAATAATTCTGCGTTGAAAATTATTCATCCAATTAGTACTGTTTTTCGGGGGCCGTTGGGATGAAACAATGTGTGGATTCTTGTTTTGAGTATTGTAAGATGCTACCGATTCCTGTTTGAGGTAAGTTTGAACAATCTTGACGATGTCAGATAACTTTAAATTTGGCATGTGCTTATTGGTTGATACCAAGTCCATGTACAAGCGGCATAAACCTTTACGTTAGCTGATATACAATAATGTCCAAATGTTTAAAGATGAAATGAAAGACCAAAAGGTTATGCTCATCAGAACTACAATCCATTCATGCAACATGCATGTTAAGACATAATGTGGAGTTTATGCTTAGCAGAACAAGGGGTAACCAAGTTTTGTTAATGAAGTTTAAAAAGTGTTATTAAAGAAAATATGATGATTATCGTAAATGTAATAGTAATGGGTCCTGTGAATGTGACTTGCATTGCCTTGCAGTTTAAACTACCTTAAACATTCTTACCACCCTTGCATGCCGCACAGGTCGAACATGAGAATAGCAGCCATGCCGCGGCAATAGTTATGCCACACGGCACGCTACACAAGCTTACAACAAATGCTATAGCTAGCGCCCTAAGTAAAGGTGTAACGCTTTAATTTCCGTAAAAGTACTTATTTTTAGCGTACACTTTACGTAGGGCTAGCTTAGTCTCCGCACTTTCGTAACGCTATGGCCATTCCGTGAGAACTTCTAAATTTAGAAAGTTCATTTTACACCCCTTTTGAGACATTAGCTTCCAATTTCTTCTCCTTTGGGTGAATATATGGACTCTCCAACTGGGTTAAAAAGTCCTAGAATTCAATTTTCTGGACTGTGGTAGTGTAAATTCTTAAGGTTTTGGAGCAGTAGAAATCACAACAATATTGGTCAGAGACCGCCGGACATTTTGTTTTATCGTTGATCAGCTTACGTCAACATTATGCAGTCCTCTTTCAACACAAATCCATCCATCGCGCTGCTCACACCACAACGTACCTTCCGTGCGTTATATGTCAAAAGATGGAGAGACTCAGCTAAGATCACACCTGTCACCGCAGCTTGTTTGAGGATTGCTAAGACGTTGCTTACTTACAACGCCCCAATTTGGGCTGCTTTTGACCAACAAATAGTGTGCTCAAAGCGCCATTTTTTTTTTTTTTTTTCGGCAGGACTACGGCGGAGCTTTATTTGTTTACAACAATAGAAACCAATGATTGGGCTACCTTTTTCCCCACCACTGCGCGCCGGGGGGTGTCCACGCCTACTGAATTTTTGTTAGTCAACACTGGCGAATTGCAAAACACACCTTTTGATCATAGACTCGGGAGTTGCGTGTCCACCAAATTGTTAATATATTACACTTCCATGTGCCGGTTTACTTAATACAAAGGGGAAAGGAGTACAAGAAGAAATCGCACAGGTGGTAGCAAGTCTTGCATCATTTGTAAAATATTAGAGATTTTCGTCATGAGATGTCCTCTTTGTCGCCACGATCGATAGACCGCTAGTATGACACCAGACACCAACACCCTTCCCTGCCGTTGGTGGCGACATTCAGCTCAATTTCCAACTAGAGTAGTTTTTTTGTGGTGTTGCTAGGTTCAATCATCTATAAAATTCCATGACACCCATATTGGGTGCAATCCTTGCAATCGTTGTGGAGGTAGCTATTGTGCCCTGTTCACTTGATCATGCCCCCAGTGTGTTGACAAATCCTCCTTGTCATTGTATTCCCTTTTCACTCATCCACGCAAAACACACAGCCCCGCTTTCAGTGAGCCCAATAGTTCGTGCAGTTGCAAGCTGGTGGTCACAAGTTTTGGAGCTCATCCTGTGCTTAAAAAGAAGTCAGTTAAGGACACATTTTTTCACTAATAAACTTTGTTATTTTTTAGTCCTCATTAGTAAGCTGGGGCAACCTCTCCCACTACGACAAATTAATACATTCTTTTCTTACAACATCATTTTGAATTTTTTTGGATAAATTTCTATTTTTTTTCTGATCGTTCCTACCGAATCCCAGTCCGACTGATATATTGCAGTCGGACTGGAAGCTGAGTCAACTTAGGGGCAAGCTATAGCAGCACGAAATAATGAAACGCCCCTAAAGTAGAGGATTGAAACACAACCCCGGAATTCCTCGCCGGAAACTTCCGCTCCGGAATTTGTATGTGCCACCACCCTATGAATTCGAACAGCCTCAACATGCTCAACGGAATAAAACTCACGTTGAAGTTCTACACCGAATCAAGAAATGCCCCTTAACATACTACCTATCAAGACGGCAACACTTATAATACTTACAATGCACTTTGTTAGTTTTGAACGCGTGCTGATCACAAGCCTAGTACAGGACACAGTTTTCCCATGCTTTTTTGGAGGTCTCAACAAGAAAAAATAGATAAATGAAACTCAAAAAAAAAGTACCTGCTATATTGGCCCGTCGTCACAAGCGCGCCCTCGTCCTGCTCAGGCCCTGTGCTTTTATATCCATCACTATTTTTTTATGGCAAGCTGATTGGTCACACTAGATAAACCTTGGCTTTTCTCTTGATAACATATTTTTCAAATTGAAAAAACATAGTTTATCCAGAGAAAAACATAGTTTTCATCTTGAAAAAAAAAACCGGGTTTTATCAAATCGAAAACTAAGTTTATCTCGATAAACTTAGGGTTTCTCTTGATTTAACCTCTTTTGATACACTTAGTTTTTCTAGATAAACTCATTTTTTCTTTGAAGAAAATCGTGCCATAGAAAAACCGTGTTCATATAAATCGATAAGAAGCAAAGTTTTTGAAAAAAAAACTGGTTTTTTCTCTCAATAAACTAGGTTTAGTAAGCTTAAAAACTTAGTTTATCAAGATAAAAACATAGTTTGTCTAAATACATAGTTTAATTAACAATGAGGACAAAACTGTTTAAACTTGTTTATCATAGAGAAAACTATGTTTATGCTAAAACATAAGATTATAGAGAGAACACCATGTTTATCTAGAACAAACTGGCATTTATCTATATAAAACGTGGTTGTCAAGAGAGAAAATTAAGAATGTTTCTCTACAAAAACGTAGTTTCCCATCCAACTTCCCAGTTGGGGCCCATATGTGGTAAAATACGGTTTAGGTGGGCACGTCATGAGGGCCCCACATGGGCAAAATCGCATGTTTTCATTGGCCCCATATGGGGCCTACTTGGGTTTTGTCCACGGGCCTCGATTGGCCCCATGTGGGTTTGCCCAGTTTGGTTGCAGTGGGTATTACACGGGTATAATGTGGTGTTCCCTCATAGGTTACCACTTTCGGGGTGTTATGGGTCCCCAAGTGTGTACCCATACGTTTCAATGTTTGGGTCCCAACTCAGGGGCTTTAATGGGCCCAAGATGGGCAAATTCAAAACTGATTTCTTTGCACCCTCTTGCATGTGGAACCTTAAATTGTCCCACAATTGGTAAAACAAGCAATGTATGTTTGTTGTTTCATCAGCTACACATCTCACAAAAGATTAATATAGCCTGAAGTCAATGAAACAAGAATTTGCTTACGTTTAATTTTATGAAAAGTTTATTTTTAATATGATTGAATGTTCTGTGGTGTTTCAAAATTTACGTCGGTACACCATCCTTTCTCTAAAAGGTGTCATCAAAATGTAAGTGAGAAAGTAAATAGATACGTTATTTAGGGGCTGGTCTTAGAATTAATTATTAAAAAAATACTTACAATACACATTTGATCAAATTTGCATTTTACAAGCAGAAAAAGAATACAGGTCATCGAGACCACCGCGCCATATGGGTGAACCCTGTGGAAGCCCACCTGTAGTCCATGCCCACCATCAACCCACATGGGGCCCCAAATAAAACACCCTTGAAAAAACCCCATGTCCTAGCTCCCACACAGACCCTTGATTAACCCACCATGGACCCATTTGGGGTTGCCACTTGTAAAACCCAAGCCAAATTCCCACTTATAGCCTAATGGATCCACCCTGGGTTGCCCACTTGACGCCCTATCCCACTTTAAAGAAAAAAGGCCCACCTTTGCCCAGGTAAACCCATGTGGCCAGAAGGCATGTTGGCTGGTTATCATGAAGAATAAGTTTATCTAAAACGTAGTTGATATCAAGAGAAAATATGTTCATACTAGAAACTTCCAAACTGTGTTTATCTAGAACAACATAGTTTAGTTCTTTCTGTTCTCGTCTTTTTAGCCAGCAAACATTATTGAGACTGGTGTTTTTCTATTGTAATGAAAAGTGTTTCTATACATAACATTGGTCTTCTATAGAGAAAACATAGTTTTTGTAATTGCTAGAGTTTATTAAAAACAATGTGTGTCTGATAAACATAGTTTTTTCGTTTTTTTTATAACATAGTTTTTCTCTGTACTTTAATCTAGATAAACATAGTTTTTCTCGTCTCTACAATACTAAGTTTATCAAATGACAAAGCTTTTTTTCACTGAAGATAAAAACTAATGTTTTCTTTTTAAGATAGAAACTATGTATTTTCCAGAGAACAACTATATGTTTATCAAGAGAAATCTATGCTTTCCTCTCGATAAACCTAGTTTCGTGGTTCAATCAGCTTGCCGTACTTAAGATTAATCAGGGACCGTTAATTGGAGGAGTCATCTCATTTGCGCTGAGTGGGCAATGGCGTATCTGAAAAAAAAATGTGAGTGAGAGGGTGAAAGCATAAATTTTTCATAAGAGGGGATAAGGCCCCAATTATGACACCATCAGCCAACCATGTCACTTACAATCTCAACTTAACGCCAATTCTAGTGTACATGAGGACTGAATACATGTGCACTATCGATATTGTCATACTTACTGACGTCATAGGTGCCTTTCAAGAAACTTGCTAAATAGAATGTGTCACCATCAACTTTCCTTACCAATGACACTACCAACTCTTTTCACCCACCACATTTTGTTCACTACCAACTATGTCACTGCTGTGTTTTGGTCATAAATGGCACTTCTAAATATGTCAATTCCGCCAACTCACAATCATAATGTTGTACAACATGAATGACTTTTTGTTTCAATTTGGACACTATTTCGATACTTGGTGCTCCTATCGTCAAAGGAGGGAATTATGTCAAACCAACAAGCAATGGCTGCCACAAAGAAAGAACCCAGTAAAGTTACCTTTATCTTTTTGTATTGACCGTTGGTAAACGTGGGTATAGACCCCAGAGCATGCTTCTAAAACCCCTCTCAGAGGCAAGGTCTTAATAGATCCACATTTTCCCTTGGGCATCCCTTTTGCAATTCAGACTATGGCTGCCGCAACGGAATGGTCCACATTGTATCGAATGATCTTATTGAATCCTTGACCCTAAAAACATGGGTGTAGACCCAGAATTTGCCTTCTGCGAGCTTGGCAGATAGAGGGTGGGTGGATCTAGAGAAAGGACAAAGAGAAGGGGAGGGAGTTAGGAAAGTGTGGCCTGAGTGTTGGGTCAGAACCTTACAGGGTGGGTAGGGGGAGAGGGAATGGAGGGGTCAGGGGGTGAGGGTGGGAGTGTTAAATAGCGGGTGGGGAGTGAGTGAATGAGGAATTAGTGAGTGGGTGGGTGGAGGACTTCGAGGAGGAGGTAGGCAGGGGGAGCGGTGAGGGGTGGTAAAGGTAAGGAGGGGGGAAGAGAGTGGGGTGCGTTGGGGGAGGGGGTGGTGTCTTCATGGGGTGTGGGGTTTGTTGAAGCGCTAGTGTAGTCCCGCCCTCCGTAGGCGGTCTTGCCCACGCCTTCCTTGGGCGGAGGGCGCCAGTTTTGAAAAATGGCTGCCCAAACCCGTCAATGGGTAAAAATTAAAGTGGCTCATGATCTCAATTTTTAAGTATATAGTAACTCCTACTTATATACAAAATCCCTTGCTTTGATCACTAAATGCACGATTGGTAATATCTTTTCAGTTAATGCCGCCTCGCTAATAGTATAACGCACGGAAAACAATAGATAACAACAAAAAGACTCTATCACGAGAAGTGTATGTTAATGAAAAGACTATGACATGGTTTGGCCGGGATGGCAAAAGAACTTATAAAAGATTAGTCAAGCTGGTTTATAAGGCTGTGTGGGCCAAAATAAAACTTAGTGCATTACAGGTGTCTGGATATAAATTATTATTACGATATTATTATTATTATTCTTATTAATTGATTGGATTGTCATGTTTTCTAATAATGGTCGTCGTCAGTGTAGACGTGTGATGTTGTAGCTCTACACTATACTGTTTATTAACGTTGTGTCTAGTCCTAGTTTATTTTAGTTGTCTTACTTGTGTTTGCGCATATTTTTGTGATCTTTTGCTGGACGACACTTGTGGACTTGTTGGGGTGGTGACTGTGCTGTGTACTTCAGTATTTTTAACCGGGTTTGCTTGCTACTACCATTACCAGTACATTATCTCAACGTTCTCCGTTGTGACGATGGCTCGAACCATCCATTCAATACACTGCATTCATTGCAATGCTGGGATTGAGAACGCCATTGTGACCGCCATCTTTAAGCGACTTTCCTAGCTAGAACGGAGATAAAGCTGGTATCTTAGAGTTAAAAACTGAGCTTGGCAATTCCCTTTTTAAAATCCAGGCAAATGCTTTTTACATGTTTTTAACATTCATTGCATTTTATCCCTGATATATATAAGCCTGATTTGTCCAGTTTACTAGTGGCATACGATTGTTTAGTGTGTTGTGCGCACATGTTCATGATGTACTAAACCCACCCCAACCAATTGAACTACCCAGTGAAATCAGAGAAACCCACGTAGAAATCAACTAACTTTTTTCCAGCATTTTTTTATGATGTGACAAGACATCCAATACCGTGATCACGGCGTAATCAAATATATCGCACCCTAAACAAGTACTTTACAAAGTCACAAAGCTTAGAAATGTACCCTAATTTTTGTGCTTTCGTGTGTGGATTTTGGCATTCATATTACCGTGCCTTATCTTGCAGATGACCCTCATTACACGTTTGTTTTTCGCTTTCGGCCCTCTCCCCGGGCAAATATACATTGCTTTGTTTCAATGATTTGAGTAGATCAAATTCATCTAGCATTTACTTAGGGGTGAATATTGGATGTGAGAGTTTAAATCCTTTTGGCGTGGGAAATAAGGCCTTGTTGCCATTACACCACAAGTCATGGTTCCAAGTTGGCGCACAGATCGAAACCTGGTGATAGGTTTAACTTGTTACAAAATGGTCTGATATAGATAATCAATGAGCTAGTTGGCGTTCGTTAAAATAACAAGTTTGAACGCTTGATGATTTGGTTAACTTTAACTTACCTCGAGCGGCCTTTAGGCCGCAAGAGGTAACCGTTAACCAAGTCACAAGCTTGAAAACTTGTTATTAATTCACGAACGCCATCATAGCGCATTGATTTATATATTATAAACACTTAGAGTATGATATATTAAATACATTTCTAAAAACATCTTTTTGGGTTAAACATGCTAAAATTGATTGATAACGAAATATTTGTCGCAAATTTAAATTTATAAAACACATGTAAAGTCCATCGGCCCGATCGCTAATAGCCTCGATCCCGCAGAAGGCCAGATTTTAACCGGAAGTGGTCTTTATTTTGATACTCAGAAGAAAGCTACTATTTTTCTCATTTACCCGGTGAAATCTTAGAGCCAAGTAGTTGTGGTTTAGAAGTAACGAGCGAAATGTGCCCTATTTTGGTCGACCATTTAATTTTACACAGTACTCTACTGCTTACAAAATCAATGTGTTTTAGCTCCTCGCCCTCAGCCTCAACATGAATTTGAAATATCGGCGTGAACTTTACAGATGGGGGTTTGGGGAGGATGTCCATCTATCAAGATGAAAACTTCATATTCTTAAATCGGGCCATCCCCTTTAAAACACTTTGTCCTTGGCACCATCCATTGCCGAGCTTTAACCAAACCAAATGGGTTTATATTGGATTGTCTCTGGCCATTTAAACCTTCCATAACCTAGATGGTATGATTGAATCAGTGCTTTTTTCTTAATCGAGCAAGAATACGAGTGGTTTGGTTTTCCTTGGAGTAGGATTTCTAATGAAAAAGGAATCAACAAAGCCTATAACTGAATAAAGGACTTAACCCTATTACACCCTAAACACCAACGCTGATGTAGGTCTATTTCTAAATATCTTTTATGTGTATCGGGTGGATGTCGACATTTGTGGATGAACAGCATGTTTGATTTCAAATGGAAATGACGGCGTAGGATGGGGATCTTCTGCAATTTGGATCTTCAAGAGGTTAACTGACTTAGTACCTTTCTTTTTGGGGGGGGGGGGGAGGGTGAGGAACCTTCTATATACAACCAGTGGTTTTTGGTCAATCACCATAACATTTTCTCCTTGGTAGGTTTCTGTTTGTTTGTTTTCATTTTTGTCTTCTGCCAATCCCTGAAGGAATTGCCGTTCTGCAATACCAATTTTAGAAATACAGTAATGAAAATAATCTGAATATCTGATTATCTCCATATATTTGCTGCTGTAAAACATAATAAATTGTGTCATGTCCTATTTATGTGAAAAAATGTTTCATGTAAGAGCAATCACCATTTTTGAAGTCATTTACATGTAAGCACAACCGCGCTCTATATTTCTACATACAATACGTTGCATAGTGGTGCAACACTATAGAATTTGTATCTTAATTTTGCCATCAGTATATATACCAGATCGCCTCCGCTATACTCTAATTGTCAGGACCTTGTATTCTAAACTATCAATCACCGTGACCCGCGCGTTCAACCGAATTGTGACCAAGAACAAACGTTCCCGATGTGCATGTTAATGACAAAATAACAAGCTCTAGAGCGTTATTAAAAATAACACCCCCCCAGTACCTCCCTCGACCCGATTTCGTAGTATCGAGGCGGCATATAGCTAATAGCTAAACCCTAGCGTGCATTTTTGGTAATAAAAGCAGGAATTTTGGCACAGACTGAATAGAAGTAACGTAGAATACGAACAGATACAACGAATCATGGTAGCCATCGCACCATTTGTACTCTCGCTCGGCCAATTTTCCAAATGCGGCCCAGCCCAAAATGACCATTTTAGCACATCTTATGCTAATAGATATACAACCACCAAACGGAACGAACTCCTTTTACTGAGCCTATAACTCGAGGCAGAACAAAATAGGCCATAAGCCCATGTTCCCACAATGTTACTTGGACTTCCAATCAGCAGGGGCATGGCAATGTGGTCCCCCTGTCGGCCAGGTTCCAAGATGGCCGCCGAAAGAACCATTTTAGACTTAGACCAGAGCGAAATAGCCCCCAATGTCCCCCAGATCCCCCGCGAGTGGTGATATCACTTTGTTCAGGAGACCCTTCTGAACGCATTTTACATGTTAACATGGAACCGTTGGGATGGACTCCGTTTCCCGACATTTTTCAAACTGGCCACCATCGGACACTACTGTTGGCCCTATATCTCGTTCCCTGACACCCTTAGAGGCCAAGTTCGGTGTCTTGTTTTAAGGGTCAATGAATTTCAATTAAGATCATTGATACAAATGCTTGACGCATTCAGTTGGCGGCGCCATCTTGAATTTCAAAATGGCCGCCAGGAAAATGGATTCTATTACTACCTCTGCTCTGAAGGTAGAAGTATGATTCTGGTGTCTATAACCCACGGTTTAACAGGTCAATTAATACAAAAAGATCAAGGTACCTTTACTTGGGTTCTTTCTTTGGCAAGCCATTGTTGTTTGGTTGACTTATAATGTCCCTCCTTGAAGATAGGAGCAGCCACATATAGAGCTGTCGGGTGGTGACCAAATTAACAAAAGTTCATTCTTTTGTATCAACTCGTCTCTGGGCGGGAAAACCTCATATTAACCCAAGGTAAATGCAAAACCTCATAGTAAAAAAGTGGGGCCCCCGTGCTAAAACCTCAATGTAAAAAGTGGGCCCCAGTGCTAAAACCCATATGTGCATTTGTTGGTCACATCAGGTTCTAGTTGAATTTCATGCACAAATATGGATAGTAATCATATGGCACTTTATGATTTCAGAATTTGTATAAATAACTTCACTTAAATATATTTTGTAAAGGAAACGTTTCTGTGCAATGGGCATTACAGCAATTAGTCAGTTTTTGGTGTCTCTCGAAAATGTTACATAGGAGGTTTTGTTCATGTTACCGTTTTTACTAATGTAGGTTTTGCTTTCAAAGGTCAATTGCACACATGAGGTTTTTTCCCGCCAGCTACGACATGTGTGGTGAGTTGGCAGATAATTTGGCATAATTAAAATTGCCTATTCATGGCCAAACACCAATAGTGACATTGGTAGTGAACAAATGTGGTGGTGACGGTGTTGGTAGTGTCATTGGTAAGACAGAGTTGGTGTGACACATCTATTTAGCAATGTTCCTTAAAGTGCCATATGGAAGTATGTTTGACAATGATCGATAGTGCACACTTATTCAGTCCATATTAACACATAGATTTTGGCGTTAAGTGGAGATGTAAGTGACGGGTTGGCTGATGTGTCATAATGGCAGTGTCCATCCAGGACGCAGGTGTGCTTTCCATTTGCGCGGCCGTGACTTGAGGTGCTTGGTGCTGGAACACCCCTGGGCGCTGTTGTGGTGCTGTCTGCCTGGGAGTTGCCTTTGAACCAGTGCTCTCTCTTATGGACCGCCCATTGGGAGGACGGAAAGTGAAAATATTTTCTTCACGCAGTGACATCTTGGACAGACTCGCTGGCGTAGGGTGGAGTGCGCGCCCATACCCTTAAAACATACACTGCACGTGCCCCTGTGCACTTGTGTCCTGTATGCTTGCCTGTTTGTGTGTTGGTGGGGGGGGGGGGTTTGGCCCATGCCGGAAGCTGATCCACCGCGTTAAATCCTCCCTGCCCGGCTTTGGTCCCGGATGTTTTCAGCCTAAAACTCCAAAACCAACCCAGTAGGAATTGCTCTCCACCAACATCCGTTGTGGTGTGGTTATCATGGCAAAACGTAGCTGCCAATCATCTAATGTGAAGCACCTTTGTTCAGACAGAGACAGTTGCTAACCGCCCTTAAATCCAGAGATGTGTACAATGTCTGACTGCTTCACTGAATTCTGCAAGGTCCTTGTCTGCGCATTGTTGCTCCCGCTCCCGCATTGTTGTTCCATTGTCTGTGGTGCTGTTCCACAATCACAGGTAGTGTCCTGATCTGCTTCCAGGTAGGCCCACTTCTGCAAGGAAACCTTAGATCGGCCGGTTCTGGTTCTCAATCTGTTATGGCATCGTCATTCAGCCCATGAGAAGTCAGCTCCAGGAGGAACATGCTCACCTGGTTCAATACCAATAGACGTTACTTGGTTGATAGCAAGTCTTTCTTTCCACGAAGCAACTCTATTAAACTCCTTAGAGACTGTTTCAAGGGGTTTGACTTTGCTCAAGAAGCTTTCTCTGGATTTAAGGCGGTTAGCAACTGGTCTCTGTCTGAACAAAGGGTGCTTCACATTAGATACTTGGCAGCTACGTTCTTGCATGCTCACTACACCACAACTAGGGTTGCCTTTTGGAGTTAGGCTGAAGACATCCTGTGACAAGCCGGATGGGAGGCATTTAACGCTGGATCAAGCTCCCCGGCATGGGCCAACCCCCCCCCCCCAACACACACACAGGGCAAGCATATCCTGCACACAAGTAGCACAGGGCAAGTGCCGTGTATGTATTAGGGTATGTGGGCGAGCACTCCACCCTACGCCAGCGAGTCTGTCCAAGATGTTATTGCGTGAAGATATTTCACTTTCCGTCCTCCCAATGTGGGTCCCATAAGAGAGAGACGGTCCAAGGCAACTCCCAGGCAGACAGCACCACCACAGCGCCCCAGGGGTGTTCCAGACCAAGCCACCTCAAGTCACGACCGCGCAAATGGAAAGCACACACCTGCTTCCTGGATGGACACTGCCAATTATGACACCATCAGCCAACCATGTCACTTACAATCTCAACTTAACGCCAAATCTAGTGTACATATGGACTGAATAAGTGTGCACTATCGATATTGTCAACATACTTCATAGGTGCCCTTTAAGGAACATTGCTAAATAGATGTGTCACCACCAACTCTGTCATTACCAATGACACTACCAACTCCGTCACCACCACATTTGTTCACTACCAACTATGTCACTATTGTGTTTTGGCCATGAATGGCAATTCTAATTATGCCAAATTATCTGCCAACTCACATCACATGTACAAAATGAATGACTTTTGTTTAATTTGGACACCATATTTCTATACTTGGTGCTCCTATCTTCAAAGGAGGGAATTAAGTTCAACCAAACAACCAATGGCTGCCACAAAGAAAGAACCCAGTAAAGTTACCTTTGATCTTTTTGTATTACTTGACCTTGTAAACGTGGGTTATTTAGACAACCAGATCATGCTTCTACCCCTCCTCAGAGGCAGAGGTTTGTAATAGAATCCATTTTCCTGGCGGGCACTTTTGAAACTTTTCAAGATGGCTGCCGCCCACTGATGGCCAGCATTGTATTCATGATCTTACTGAATTCCTTGCCCTTCAAAACCACAACACCAGACTTTTGCACATTACTGTGGTGTCAGGGACGAGATATAGGCACAAAGTAGTTTTGCCGATGTGGTGGACATTTTGAAAAAAGGCGGGAAACTGGAGTCCATCCCACGGTTCCCATGTTCAACATGTAAATGTCGTTCAGAAAGGTCTCCTGAACCAAAAGTGATACCACTCGCGGAGGATTGGGGGCATGGGGGATATTTTCGCTCATGGTCTATGTCTAAAATGGTTTTTCGGCGGCCATCTTGGAACATGGCCGACAGGGAACCAAATATCTGCAATGGTCTGTGATGACTCGAACATTTGTAGGCATGCATGCATTTTTATGACTAGCATAGACATAAGTAAAAGGCAGGTGTTGAAATAGTAGAGCCCAAAATTATGCCTAAAAATGGTCATTTTGGAGGCCATCTTGGAAAATCGGCCGACAGGGACACATATTGCCATGGCCTGTGATTGGACCAAACATTGTAAAATGGATTTAGTCCTATTTTTATGCCTAGTATAGGATCAGTACAAATCGGCAGGTGTTGAAATATTAGCAAAATGTCTGCCTAAAATGGTCATTTTGGCGGCGATCTTCTGGAAAATGGCCGACGGAGATACAAATTGCGACTGGCTCATGTGATCTTGATCTGTTCGTACTACGTTTCTCTAAATTTGTGCCAAATTCCGCTTTTTTCACAAAATGCACGATAGGGTAGCTATGCCGCCTCGCTAAATCATATTCGTACGAGTACGACTACAATTTGTGGCCCTTTTCTTTACACCTACTCAGGCCAATTACTCGTATTCATACTCACTGATACTCGTACTCATGACACGTTCCTTGTACTCCATACTCATGAAGGTACTCACACTATAACATAATTAGTGAGACATATACACTTCTTGCTAGAAAATTCGCAGAATCAAAATTACACTTTTTTGATATTTTATAATCAACTGCTGGAGGGAAGTTATTTTCACCACACATTGTAAAACGTGATCAGCCAAAGCAAAGAAAATAGTATTTTGATTTCTTTGATGAAGGTATATAAACTTAGACGTTTTAATTAATGCATTGTCTTTCATATTGGAGAAAATTTTTTTGGGAAAGATTGAAATAAAAAATCTACGTTTTGTTTTTTTTACATGTCAATCTGAAACAAATTACTGATTAAATCTACTTGTAAAAATAAAGAAATCATTTCTTCGAAACTGAATTAACATGTTAATGTGTGTATGTATCGCAACAATATTTTAGTTCAAAATGGTCAAAATCATATTTTATAAAACAAAAATCTATAATTTGGCTGGTACCCAATGGTTTCTTGGTGGTTTCGACACCTTTGTGTTTCAATGTTATTAACCTATTGCCTGGACCCCAAATTGGCCTATTTTGTTCAAAATGGTCAAATTAAATATTTTTAAACCAAATAGATAAGTTGGATGGTTAGTTTTTTCAACTTTTGTATTTTTTTTATGTTGTTTTGTTATTTTGGTTTAAATGTCAAAATAAGATTTTTAAACAAAGTTACAATTTCGTGTTTCCAGAAGGTTCTTGATGGTTCCCGGTGATTCTCGCTGTCCTTTCTGTTTCATGATCGTTGGGGGCATTGCCCCTGGACCCCGAGCCGACTATTTTGGTTCAAAATGGACAAATAAACGATTTTTAAAAGTGGACAATTTGGATGTTTCCTAGTTGGTTTTTGGGTGGTTCCCGTTTTTTCGGCTTCTTGGGTTTCAATGGTTGATGAGCAATTGCCTGGATCCCAAACGGTTATTTGGTTCAAAATGGTCAAAATATCTTTATTCTGACCATTTTAATACAAATTGCTGACTTTTGGATGGTTCCCCGTTGGTTTAGGTGGTTTTCGGTGTTCGTTGAGTATTGAATGGATCTCGAATCGGCTCTTTGGGTCAAATGTTCAAATAGCGAAAAAAACAAATTGTGACAATTTGCGCGGTTCGAGTGGTTCTTGGACGTTTTCCTGAATTTTCGTCTCCTTGTGTTGCAGTGGTTGTTGCAGCATTGCCCTTACGCCAAAAATGTGTTCTATAGGTAAATTGGACTTTTATTATGACCACGTATTACAAGCTTTTTTCATTGCACTATATATTTTCTAATTTTAATGTTTAATTGTTATTGTCTCATACCTTGCATATGTGATATCCCTTGGCCTTGTCCACCAACGGAAACCCTTGCCAACTTAAGTGTAAAATAGAAATTGGAACATTTGGAGGGTTCCTGAAGTTTTTTTAGAGGTGGTTCCCTGTGGTATTCTGTTCCTTTGTGTTTCAATGTTTTGTTGAGAATTGTCTATAGGCCCCAATCGGCTATTTTGGTTGAAGTTGTGTCAAAATAAGATTTTTAAACATCATTACAATACTTGAAACACAACATCTGGGAACCATCGAAAGTATCTGATTTGTGTTTAAAAGCATTATTTTTTCAGAATTTTAAAAATTATATCCGATGATTGGCTCGATACATACAATGTTCAACATCATGATATCCAAGGGACCGAACAACAACCGGGACTCACTCCAAAACCATCTAGAGACATTCACATTTGTCCATATTTGGTTCAAGGTCCTAAAATTTTGACTATTTTTGAACCAAAAAATGGCCGATTTTGGTCCAGGTAATTCACTCCAAACATTGAAACAACAAGGAACCGAAAATACCGGAAATCATCTGCAAGCCAGCTGGAACATTCCAAAGTATTATTTTTTTTAAAAATCTTTATTTTTACATTTTAAACCAAATGGACAACTTTTTCGCAACAACAACCTAAGCCCAAAACAAAACCAAAACTATCTAGAACCATCTGGGAACCATTAAAATGATCTACATTTACTTAAAAATCAAATTTTTGACCACTTAGAACAAAAATAGCCGATTTTGGAGGTCAATGCAATGGTCAGTGACCAGTGAAACACAAAGGAACCGACAACACAGTCACCACCAAGACTCATCTGGGTACTATCCGCCTTTGTTTAGAAATCGTGAATTTTGACGCATTTTGAACCAAAAAAAGCCGTTTTGGGGGTCAAGGCAATGCTCAATACCATTGAACCACAAAGGAGCCAAAATACCGGGAACCACTAAATACGTCTGGTAACCATCCAGGAACCGTCCAAATGTCCCAGTTTGTTTAAAATCCATTTCTTTGGACAATTTTACAAAACAATAACCATTTGGGGTCCAGTCAATTCTCAGCAACCATATTCAGTCTATCATTTGAAGAGTACAAGCATGGCGTGCACAAACTGGTAACGAGAGCTGAGACTTTACTTGATTATTCAGGCCTTTGTGAAGTTTTTATTGTAGTGTTTTGTTGATGTTGAGACAATTGTTAATTTTCGGATCTTTGTGGTTTTTAACCAGTGTTATATAGTGAAACCTTTGTTTGGAATTGTTGAGGACCCTTCTGCGTTTTGCGACCATTGCATGTTTTGATGATCTTGAGACCTTTGTGTGTGTTTTGATTAACCTTTATTGTGTTTTTTTGAGACCCGTTTGTTTTTGAAATCTTTTTTGAGACCTTTGTAATTTTTGAGACTTTTGGTTGTTTTGAGACCTTTACGACTTTTTGATACATTAATGTTTGAGCCCTTAGGTTTGAAACCCTGTTTGCGTTGAGATCTTGTTTTTCAATCTTTGAATGTTGAGACCGTTGTGTGTTTTGAGACCTTTGTATGGTTTGAGACCGTTAGCAGCTTTTGAACCTTTTATAGTTTTGGGACTTTGTAAGTTTTTGAATCGTTCCGCTTTTTTAGACCTTACCTGTTTGTGATACGCTTTGCTGTTTTTGACCTTCGTTAGTAGTGGACATTTTGACAGTGTTGTCTGCCCATTTCAGAAGCTGTACAATGTAGGGTATAATCATTGTTGGTGTTTTGGTGTCTTAGGATCTAAAATTAAAGTGTAGACAGTCTATCAAAGAATATTTGGAATTAACTTGTGCCCCTTTAAAAATACCTTTCCTCTGGAGAAAAAAAACATGTTTTGCAAAATAGAACAAGAATCTCACTAGAAAAAATCACTCTATTGAACACATTTTCCCTACCCTACAACTACCTAGTTCCATATGGGGCTAAATTTATTGTGGGTTAGTAGACCTACTTTACGGTGGGATTATACTTGAGTGTTTTGTCAGTCATACTTTCAATTTTTTTCATAATTTCTTAGCAACATACATATTGAACGTAAAACAGTAAAGCCGACAGAGAGGCCGAACAGGCACAAGACCCAGGGCTGAACCAGCTATCAGCAAGCCGTCAGAAATATTACAAACGTTAAAAATACAGAACAATGTAAAACATTCAACATCTTATTGAAACATTCAAAATAGTGAAAAGAGAGCCAGCCCCTTAAAGAATTCTTGCACAAGCCAGAAATGATCTAAAAAGAAATGTAAAAGGACCAGTTCAAAAGGAATAGTGAGTTCAATTATAATGATGGACTTGGATCAACCCTTCAATAAGAACAATGTCTGGTTTCTGTTGCGTGGAAAGGATGTCGGGTGAATTGTAGTACCGGCAACTTTTGTTGGCGTCTTTCAGGTCGCAATAAAAATTCTAGGACTGATCAGTAACATTTTTCAGAGTGTCAAAAGCTTATGCAGAGAACAGAATTATGATGCCACGTATATCTACCTTGGTCAAACATAGTTTTACGATTTTTGAGGACATGTTGGAGAGTCTCTTTATTCCAACATAAGGCACAAATGTGTTGAATTTTTACCCCAGCGACTCAAGTTATTTTTGGTGGGAAGTGTATCAAGAAAAGCATTTAACAAGAATTTCATTATGCCTTTAGGCAAATACTCATACATGAATCATCTACCAATCATACATCATTCATCCACCAATAATCCATCCAATCCAACCATAATCAATCATCCATCATACATCAATCATCCACCAATAATACATCAATCATCCATTAATCATCCGACATTTATTCCTCCATTAATCATCCAACAATCATACATTAATCATCCATCAATCACCCAATAATCATCCACCCATCACTCATCCAAAACTCATACAGTACTCAATTGGACCAAAATCATTCATCAACATCTACCAATAATTTCATCGTCGTCCATCAATCATCCAACAACCATACATCAATCATCCAACATCATCCATCCATTAATATCCAACAATTGTCATCAGTCATCCAACAATCATACATCAAGCATTCACCAATCGTTCCATTATCAGCCACCATATTCATTCCATCATTCATCCAACAATTCATACATCAATCATCCCACAATCATACATCATTCATATCCTCCAATAATCCACCCAATCCAACATATATCAATCATCCAACATGCATACATCAACCTCCACAAATCATCCATTAATCCTCCACCAATTAAGTCATCTATCATCATCAATAATCTACGTCAATCATTCAACCAATCATCCATCAATCACACCTAACAATCACCCACCCATAACCATCCAACAACCATATATCATCCATCCAACATCACACAACCATCCACAAGTCATCCATTAATCATCCTTCAATTATTCATCCATTAATCATCCAACCATCATACATTTAGCATTATCATTCATCCACCAATCATCCATCAATCACCCATAATCATCCACCCATCAATAATCCAAAAACTCATATATCAACATCCACCAATCATACATCAATTGGACACCAATCATTCATCAATCATCCACCATAATTTGTCCATCAATCATCCAACAACCATACATCAATCATCCAACAATCATCCATCCATTAATAATCCAACAATCGTACATCAATCATCCACAAATCATCCATTAATCATCCACCAATTATTCATCCATCAATCATCCAACAATCATACATGAATCATCCACCAATCATACATCATTCATCCACTAATAATCCAACCATATATCAATCATCCAGCAATCATACATCAATCATCCAACAGTCATACATCGATCATCCACAAATCATCCATTAATCATCTACCAATTATTCATGCAACAATCATCCACCAATCATACATCAATTGGACACCAATCAATCATCAATCATCCACCAATAATTCGTCCATCAATCATCCAACAACCATACATCAATCAACCAACAATCATCCATCCATTAATAATCCAACAATCGTACATCAATCATCCAACAATCATCCATCCATTAATAATCGAACAATTGTACATCAATCATCCACAAATCATCCATTAATCATCCACCAATTATTCATCCATCCATCATCCAACAATCATACATGAATCATCCACCAATCATACATCATTCATCCACTAATAATCCAACCATATATCAATCATCCAGCAATCATACATCAATCATCCAACAGTCATACATCAACCATCCACAAATCATCCATTAATCATCCACCAATTATTCATGCAACAATCATCCACCAATCATACATCAATTGGACACCAATCAATCATCAATCATCCACCAATAATTCGTCCATCAATCATCCAACAACCATACATCAATCAACCAACAAACATCCATCCATTAATAATCCAACAATCGTACATCAATCATCCAACAATCATCCATCCATTAATAATCGAACAATTGTACATCAATCATCCACAAATCATCCATTAATCATCCACCAATTATTCATCCATCAATCATCCAACAATCGTACATGAATCATCCACCAATCACATCATTCATCCACCAATAATCCATCCAATCCAACCATATATCAATCATCCAATAATCATACATCAACCATCCACAAGTCATCCATTAATCATCATCCAATTATTCATACATCAATCATCCACCAATCATACATCAATTGGACACCAATCATCATCAATCATCCACCAGTATCCGTCAGCCAAAAAACGTTCTCCGAATGTTTTGTGAACGTTTCGTTTACGTTTTGTGAACGTTTCCTCAAAACGTTTTCTGGACGTTTTATTGTGGAAGGCAAAAAAAATGTAAGAACATAATTTTAAAAACGTTTCTAAAACGTCACGAGAACGTCCAAAACGTTAAAAGAAGATTTGATTAAATGCCTAATTAAATAGTAATAATTAATGGAAAAAAAGAAATTGAAGTTATTTCGTTGGTGTATATTGCAAGGTTAACAGCATTGAACACTTCTCACTTGATAATTTCATAGATCGAAATTGTATCACTTACCTCTTGTGGGAGTAGAACCTGGATTCTCCGCGTGGAAGTCCTGAGTCTTAACCATCACACCAGCTAGCCAACTGGGTTTTACTACGTTAATTTCTATTTATATAGTCTAGATGTTTAGCAGGCGAGTGTTTTTAACTATTTCTTCCAAATATTACGTGATCATTTTGTAAAGTAGGTTTTATATAGTATAGACATCCTTGTACCTTAACCCTAAATCCCTTAACCCTAACCCTACAATGTCACATGGTGACGTTTTAAAAACGTTTACAGAACGTCTTGCAAAAACGTGCCGAGCTAAAACCTATTTAACGTTTTAAACAGTTTGTGTTTATTGGGTAACAAATAAATTGACTTTATTTATTATGCAATATTTGATGAATGTATAAACGTAACAAATTAATGTTTCATGATTTGAAAAACGTCAAGTTATATTTACAGAAGTTGCACATCGCATAGTAACAAGTACAAGGCACATCACGAATTAACATCTGGAACCGGTTCTTTTAAGGTCTTACTAAAACCAACAGGAAACGGATATAGTATAACCAAATTATAACGTATTTAAAACGTCTAAAAATAACGTTCCTTAAACGTTTCAAAAATACGTTTTAAGGAACGTTGCAAAATAACGTCAATATGTTGGTTTACTTTACAACGTTCAGAAAACGTTCTCTTAATGTCTCTAAAACATATCTAGCCTGCAACAAAGTGAAAACATTGTTATGCAAGTAAAAATTGCACTACAAATATCTAGAAACCGTTCTTCTAAGGTCTTAATAAAACCATCAGAAAATGTCTACAATGTAACCAAATTATAACGTATTATAAATCTTGTAAAATATGTTCCTAAAACGTTTCAGAACATACGTTTTAAGAAAGTTGTAAAATAACGTCAATAGTTTGGTTTATTCGATAACGTACAGAAAACGTTCCCAAAACGTTTTTTTAAAACCGGAAAAAAATTAAACAAACTAAAACTTTTACATGTAGAACGTTTTCTGAACGTTTTTAAAAGACAAAAACGTAAAAAACAAATCAGAACCTGGGGAAAACGTTCTCTGAACGTTTTGTGTTTGCTGAGACCATACAACAATCATCCAACAATCATCCATCTATTAATAATCCAACAATTGTACATCACTAATCCACAAATCATTCATTAATCATCCACCAATCATACACCAATCATCCACCAATCATCCACCCATCAATCATCCAGCAACCACATATCAATCATCCAACAATCATACATCAACCATCCATAAATTATCCATTAATCGTCCACCAATGATTCATCCATCAATCATCCACCGATCATCCATCAATCATCCACCCATCAATCATCCAACTCATACATCAATCAACCACCAATCATACATCAATTGGATACCAAGCATTCATCAATCATCCACCAAATATCCGTCCACCAATCATCCAACAACCATACATCAATCATCCAACAATCATCCATCCAATAGTAATCGAACAATTGTTCATCAATCATCCACAAATCATCCATTAATCATCCACCAATTATTCATCCATCAATCATCCAACAATCACATCAATCATCCATCAATCATACATCAATCATCCACCAATATTCCACCCATCATCCAATCCAACAACCATATATCAATCATCCAACAATCATACATCAACCATCCACAAATCATCCATTAATCATCCACGAATTATTCATCCATCAATCATCCAACAATCATACATCAACCATCCACAAATCATCCATTAATCATCCACCAATTATTCATCCGTCAATCATCCAACAACCATATATATCAATCATCCAACAATCATACATCAAACATCCACAAATCATCCATTAATCATCCAATTATTCATCATCAATCATCCAACAATCATACATCAATCATCCATCAATCATCCACCCATCAATCATCGAACAACCATATATCAATCAACCAACAATCATACATCAACCATCAAAAAATCATCCATTAATCATCCACCAATTATTCATCCATCAATCATCCAACAATTGTACTTCAATCATCCAACAATCATACATCAATCATCCACATATCATCCACCCATCAATCATCCAACAACCATATATCAATCATCCAACAATCATACATCAATTATCCACCAATCATCCACCCACCAATCATCCAACAACCATATATCAATCATCCAACAATCATCCATCTATTAATAATCTAACAATTGTATATCAATCATCCACAAATCATCCATTAATCATACACCAATCATACATCAATCATCCACCAATCATCCACCCATCAATCATCCAACAACCATATATCAAAAATCCAACAATCATACATCAACCATTCACAAATCCATTAATCATCCACCAATTATTCATCCATCAATCATCCAACAATCGTACTTCAATCATCCACCAATCATACATCAATCATCCACCCATCAATCATCCAACAACCATATATCAATCATCCAACAATCATACATCAATCATCCAACATATATTCATCCATCAATCATCCACCAATCATCCACCAATCATACATCAATCATCCACCTATCATCCACCCATCAATCACCCAACAACCATATATCAATCATCCAACAATCATACATCAACCATCCACAAATCATCCTTTAATCATCCACCAATTATTCATCCATCAATCATCCAACAATAATACATCAATAATCCACCAATCATACATCAATCATCCACCAATATTCCATCCATCATCCAATCCAAAAAACATATATCAATCATCCAACAATCATACATCAACCATCCACAAATCATCCATTAATCACCCACCAATTATTCATCCATCAATCATCCAACAATCATACATCCTTAATAATCGACAATTGTACATCAATCATCCACAAATCATCCATTAATCATCCAACAATTATTCATCATTAATCATCCAACAATCATACATCAATCATCCACCAATCATACATCAATCATCCACCAATCATCCACCCATCAATCATCCAACAACCATATATCAATCATCCAACAATCACACAACCATCCACAAATCATCCATTAATCATCCACCAATTATTCATCCATTAATCATCCAACAATCATACATTAATCATCCACCAATCATCCATCAATCACCCATAATCATCCACCCATCAATAATCCAAAACTCATATCAAACATCCACCAATCATACAATTGGACACCAATCATTCATCAATCATCCACCATAATTCGTCCATCAATCATCCAACAACCATATGTTTTTTAATTTAAAAAAACTATTTTATCGGCTAGAATCCAAGTTTATCAGCGAAAAGTTTTTTTTTCTCAGAAGAAAAAAAACCACCTATCATTATCGATTAATTATATAATTAAAGAATTGGGATTCTCGATCCAAAAAGTTTGTTTATTTATTTGTTTTTGTTTTTGTTTGCACTGGATCCTCGCCGACATGCCAAGTTTCTTAACGAAAGGTTTGGATTTTCTTTTAAAAAATCATGGTATTTGATTTTTTTAGTGTCAGTCAAAACATTTGTTTAATTCAATCATTTTTAGCGCACACAGCTATGAAATGCATCCATCACCAACGGGCCGGTATTGGATTTTTTTAAACATTATTTCCTTTTGGTATTTTATTTTGGGCATAATTAGCCTACTCTGTATCATGATACAAACTAAATGCGAAAGGTATAATGTAATTTATGCGAAGGTGTGCGAAGGTGTATTTTTCGAAGATTCTTTATTCCGAAAGGCTATTACTCTTATTGGTTTTTACTCCGAGAGGTTTTTTAGTCCGAAGGGGCGTTTGTCCGAATTTCGGACAAACGCCCCTTCTGGCTAAAACCCCCTCGGATTTAAAACCCTCATATATTTTTCGGAACATTGCCCCTTCGGAGCAAAAATCCTGGTTATTTTTTCGGAGAAACGCCCCTTCGGAAGAAAGAACTCAATTTATGTTTCGGACTAACGACCTTTTTTTGTTTTCGGACCAATGCCCCTTCAGAAGAAAACCCTTTCGAAAGAATAAACCTTCGGAAAATTCGGAGTATCCAAAAAAAGTGTAAGCAAAACTCTAACTATAGGCCCCCCATGCAAAAAGAAGTTATGATCAAAACAAATAAATTGGCGTCGTTCGGGATTACCCGACACCGCTCACGCCCCCCTCCTGTATGTGAGTACGCATCATGTGTAAGTTGCATGACCCCCTTTTTTATTTTTTTCTCCATCTGATACCCAATGACCCCCTTTTTGCAGCATAATGTCAGAGTTGTCATATAGTCCAGTACCCAAAGACCCATTTTTTTAAAGTCAACTTTCACTTTTCAACTTAAATTTTTGCTTCTTTTGTTTTGCATGACAGAATTCAATTTCCAGTACCCAATGAGCCCACTCTCAAAACAAAATTTTGTTACTAGTACCGAATGACACCCTTTTTTAAAACACATAGCCCTCTACTAGATACCGGATTACACATCCTGGTCATTTTTCAAGTGAGTGCCCCCCCCCCGGCTCACGGCTAATCCCGAACGTGTTTTTTTTCAATGGCAGCCCTTTTTGGGACAAAAATAGCAATTTTGTTTCTTGTAACATCAAATCAAGTTATGATAATGAAGAGTTTCAAATTATGTAGATGAAATGGACATGCCTATATTGATTGCCATGGAAACGGGTAATTCCCCCAAACCAGGGTAGTGAAGTTTATTTGTAAGCTCGATACTTTCATAAACTTTTGCACCCCGGGGGAGGGGGTTCTCACTTTTGGTTTGGATATAGGGATGTGCGTCCGGGTGTTTGAACCACTACCCCGAAAATATACCAAGAATGACAGATTTGCTACCCATCCCTTATACCTGCTTTGGTGAAGGTTTTTTTGGGGCGAAGCCCCAGAAGCTAAGAGAAAACCTAACTGTTAAAATGTATTTTGAGCCATTCTGGCAGCACTATTTTTCACACTCCTGGTTTGCATGTGATGTGTTCTTCATATACCTGACAGTGACATGCCTGATTGACCATTGGAAAACCACTTGCACAGAAATGCAACCCTTCATATCAATTGCGAAGAAAACGGGACTGACCTGTCCAATTGGCCAAAATAGCTGAAAGGCTTACCTTCTCGGCGCACATCCGGCGTATACACGAAGAATCCCCCGGGTTTTGCCTGTTTTTAATTGTGAAGCACCAATACACCACTGCCATAGTGTGTAGAAAGTTGTTAAGTGGATATGGTGGACAGTTATACAAATATTACAGGTTAGGGCAAATAGGGCAAACTTTTTCCCGAGGTACTGGCTACGGGCCATATCACCCGGAACCGAAGGGTGAGGGTTGATAGGCCAGTAGCCAGTACCAAGGGAAAATAGTGTGCCCCTATTTCCCGATAAAACATTGTAGTATTTGTTTTATACACTCACTTTTGACTCTGGGACGAGGTTGTAGGGGAAACAGTTTCAATAAGTTCCCTAGGGAAATAGCCCGCGTAATAGGATCAGCCAATTAAATGGCATGATCAGGTTCATGAATATTCATGGAGGTTGTAATACTAATGACTAAACATCCCGGTGGGGGGGGGCACTCCCTATTAGAATAGGTGACGGGGATATGCGCTCGGGATATGCGGCGTACTATGACCCCCGTTTTAAACCTGTGTAACTGAAAGGACCCATTTTTAACTGTCAGTGAAAGCCCCCCTTTTTTTTACTCTCAGTTGATGCCCATTTTAATCAAATAGTGTCATGAAGACCCCCTTATTCTATTTCCTGCTCTCACCGAGCTCAACAGAAAAGCCCCTTTTGTCACTGATGGAACTTCAGCCAAGTGCCCTCACTGAATGACCACCTTTTTTCCAAAATGTGACGAGGCTCAGTGATTGGCCCCCAGCTTTGCATCCGCCTCACCAAAGGACCCCCTTTTTTCAATTCTTCAGCGAATGTCCCTACTTTGAAAGTCCCAATCCGCACATCCGTCACTTCATAATGAGCCCCCCCCCCCCCGGGACTAAATATAGATTTGGTCTTTCATTAGGTGAGGACCTGGCAGGTTACCACCTAGTATCGTGCAAAAAAAAAAAAACAAACCAAAAACAAAAAAATTTAGTAAATTGAATGCCCATCATAAAAGAGACCTCTGGATGCAATATCACATCTATAGGCTCTCTATAAAGGAAGAGAGACAAGATTTTTCGGGAGGGGGAACAATGATGTTTTCTTCTTTTTATCATTTGCATTGGAAAAAAAATACATGCAACATTTGGAGACTTTTCTTCATTTTGGACTACTCTTGCTGCAAATTTTGACTCCTTTTGGGTGGATCCCTGCATTCTCTGATCACTATAATAGGCCTTTAATAAAAAGATTTTTAACGCAATTTCACAATGGGAGGATATTTGGGGTGGTGTGCGCCCCATGTGTTTCGGCATATTTGTGCAATGTGGTCACTCGTAGGCGTGCGGGTCAATTTTCAAAGATGTTTAATAAAACGTTGGGTTATTCTCTTTGTGATGAAAATAATAAGAAGGAAAGAATTAGGGCATCCTCTACTGTACGGAGGGGTTTTTATTATTTCATGCTATAAGCTGCTCTAGTAATTGTGCTACCACCCTGGGAATTCGGCAGCCTGAACTGCCTCGTGTTTTAGTTTCGCAAGGCAACCCTAATATACGGCACATCAGACGCAATTCTTTAATCGGAATGACGTTTTCGTTATGGACCGGCTTATTTTAGGTTGCAGAAAGTGTAGTTAAAAACGTGTAGCAGCAGCTCACCAAGTTGTTGCTAAACGTCCTTATAATACAATCAATCAAATTTGCAAAAAAGGCTTAAAAATTCAACAAATATCCATCTACAATTTGCTTTTCACATGGTTGAGTAATGGCGGCTCGTATTACCGCTGTCGTCACTGTTGTGGAACTCTACAATTATATGTGGAAGATTTCCCCGGATTTTGTATCCAGAATAATCATTTATGAATTTTATGCATCTATTATGATAAACCTACCTTCTGAGGTAAGTGTGTGCCTTGTTTTACAGCCGAGGATTATATTAAACACTTTTTTATTAGCTCCGAAAAACGGCGAAGATTTGCAAAACCATTTTTGCTTCGGAGCCTGAATTATTTTACACTCATTGGCACTGCTTAACATGTTATTGATTGATATGGAATGCTTCTAATCTATCTGTTACGTTATTGCGAGTACGCCAAATAAAAAAGTTCATCACGGTAGAAGTTCCTTTGTGACTAATCGGTTGAAGGATGCGGTGGCAGAAATACTGAATTCATGCCAGGAAGGTTGCCTGTAATCAAAACAGGAACAATTAAGGGTGTGAAGCTGATATGTTAGGGTGTTACTATCTACACTTGGATGGGGGACGAGAGGTGGCAAAACTTGACAGGCAAAATGGACATACATACTGCCGATTCGAGAAATGGTTCGATGAAAATACAGTCTAACCGAGTATCCACATGCGGTAGAAAACGTCAGGCGGTCGGCCGGTACGATTGAGAATGTCGTGTACTAACTGCATGAACTTATCACGCAGACCTTGATAGGCCCTACCAGAAATGGGCGGAAGGTTAATTCACTTGTCAATTTTTCAATCCCCGGCCCTGGGGGTCCCGGGAATAGCGGGGACTTTTGCCGGGAATGTACATTTTGCCCTCGTGACACCCCCGCCTTTGTCCCGCTAAAGTAGCACAAAACCCCGGGTAGCCGGGCTTATATTTTTGTACATCCCCCCCTATGTCCCGCGGCCCCTACTAGCCGGCTTCGGTGGCGCAATCCCCGTTATATTCTCGCCAGTGGGGCGGGGACTGGTTTAAAACTCTGTACAATCCCGGCTAGCCGCTCGGTCCCGGCTATGCCACAACAGGTCCATAAGCTATATATAAATCATACTACATTTTGGATCGCCGAGTGTCAGAACCGCGCCGAAATTTCACCACATCGGAAGTTTAATGTTTGAGAAACAAACCTTGCTTAGTAGGTTTGTTAAAACATCCATGAAAATACAATATTCCTGGCATTACCAAGAAATATCAAATAGCTTTCACTACCTCAGGGATTTATGAATTGAAATGAATCAGACAAACTTCTATATTTCTTTGTGATTCAGTTATATTTAATTTTTTTAAACATTTACCTGTTGATTTTTGATGTTTTTTCTGCGATTTTACGTTGAAAATATCTATCCTCGGAATTAGTTGATATCTCAACTGTGCAACGACGTGCGTGTGGTGCTACTTGTATAGCGTGCGGTCTTGCCACTGTTTCCGACATGGAAGAGCGCGGACTGCAATGGTAGCTATATAAAATGGTTTCATACACTACCCGATTTGACGGTCGATACTGCTCACTGATGTCTGGTTTTCATATGGTGTGACACATGCGTTAAAGCCCCGTTGTATGTCCCGGCGGTGCCGGGAAACAATTTTGTACCTCCCGGCTTACGTCCCCGCTATCATCAATGATTGTCCCGGCAGCGGTGACAAGCTAATGGCATTGTCCCGGCGACGTCCCGCTAACATCCCGCTTGCGGGGCAATACTTTTTTGTACATGCCCGCTATGTCCCGGCATATACCCCGCTAAGTCCCGGACCCCCAGGGCCGGGATTGAAATTGACAAGTCTACCCAAATACAATGACCGTACATCAATTCTGCAAGGCTGGCTGGAAGTTATGCGCGAAATGTGCCCCATTTTGGTTGACCCATATTATTTTACACAGTACTCTAATGGCTTACAAAATCACCTGTTTTTAGCTCGGTATCAAAACGGACTTATATATCGGCGCTAAACTTTACAGATGGGGCTTGGGGAAGGCCAATCTATCAAGATGAAAACTTCATATCTTTAAATCGGGTGCCACCTCCCCCTTTAAGTCTTTGCACGTGCAGTCGACTGGTTAAAACTAATTTACATACAAAGTCCATCGATTTTTTGTGTTGCAACGTAGGGCCGCCCAAATTTACACTCTCTGGGTCTTTCCATCAACTGGCGGCAGTTTACGGATATTTTCTCGATCAACATATGCCCCAGTACCGTGGGGGCAATAACTTGTGGTTTTGATGTTAGAAGAAATTTTCAAAATGCATATAATTTGCAAGCCCTACATGTATTCAATACCAATTTTCCCATGGCATTGATGGTTAAAGCCTAAAGGGATATGGCCCATAGAGAGTTTCTCGATCAACATACCCCCATCAAGTACCGTGGGAAATAAACTTGCGGTTTGGATGTGTAGAAGAAATTTAAAATTCATATAATTTGCAAAGCCTATTCAATACCATGCCATGGCATTGATGGTTAAAGCCTAAAAGTGAATGGGCCGCAGATAATTATTGTTAAATACAAGATAGTCTTACTTGGCTACATAAGACAACGACAGACAGACATACAATTACATTTCCAGGTAGGCCCGTAGCCAGGAAGTTATGTGGGGGGGTGCGGATTTGCCAGAAAGCGACCTTGGTGTACCGAAAAAATTTTCCTTTCTTCGCTAGCTGCGCTCTCCGGTTGACCCAAAATTTTTCACCGTCGCCTCCAAATTCTGAAGGGGGGGGGGGGAAGGGACCGATGACACTCAACACCTCCAATACAACAGTAATACAGTGTAATAAGGGTCGTCTCGGCGTGTTGACCAGTATATTGACCAACGTAGCAAATAATCACACCCTTACAACTAACACGACATATTTCACAATGCCAAAGCGGATAAAGCGGACCTTTGTCATTTTTGGGGGTGGCATCGCACCCCCCCTGGCTAAGGCCCTGATTAACATACAAAATACACGCCACTTGACAGGAAAAATTAGTTAAAACCGCCCTCCAAAAAATGGATGGAAGCCGATGATATAAAAATTAGTCCATTGAGGCTGCCGAATTCATAGTGTAGTGGCACAATCACAGATATAGAAAAGAGGATCCCGGTCTGCCTTCCGCCTTTACAAAATCTTTGTCACCACAAATACGCCAATTGGGGTAATTCTGTTTTTAACCAGAGAGAACACGCGAAAGAACGAACCATCCTGTGCGTAATTACCATGACGCATCTTAGCTACGCACCGCAGTGGTGCGTAACGATTTTCATGGCACAAAGAATCGAAAGGTGCTTCGCTGTGTTAAAAATCCCGCCTTTACATTGCATTACTAATTACATTTGTAATGGTTAAGTGGGCGTGGTTGTGGGGCATAAATAATTTCCCTCATTGTAATTGTTAATTAATAATCTTTTATATAGTGTTGTGTCTGACGGGAATCAGGTTAAAAAAATTTATGATGAAAAAAATGTTCTATCTCCCTCCCATTACCAAAAACATATGATTACAATTTGGGTATAAAATTGGGATTGAAATTGAGCCGATTTTATTGTCTTGGTAATTAGTTTGAAAATATTGGGTGAGACGTATCCGATCCAATATTTTAAACTCATAATGAGACCCATAAATATTGGCGCGAAAATCATCCGATTTTATCATTAAACCGTAATTTTCTGAATATAAGCCCCCGCATCGGCGTATCAGGCCGCAGGCCTATAATCGCCGTATTAAGATTCAGACCTTAACATATAAGCCGCACCGCCAGATAAGCCGCACCAGCGGCAGCCGACTTTAGGATCGTGTGTAACGTGTACATAGAGAATCCAACGTATTATTCATGTTTTAAGCATATTACAGTTCAATATTGTCTGCACATGCGACTATTTTTAATATTATAAATATTTTTAGAAGATATTTCAATAACATGAAAATCCATGGAAGCCAAGTCAGAAATAGCGGCGAAATTTCCCCATTTTCAACTCTTTCGTTAGCGTATTTTGTTTAGGGTTATGTAGTTTTCACATGCATTGGCTATATTTTTGTACAAGCATCGATAGTGTCATAATAAATATCAGAAGAGACTAATATTGGTTTGTCGGCGCCTTTTGACTAGTCACACTAATCCTCCAGGAGCTACGCCGCGGAAAGCGTTTACCCTTACCAGGAAGACGGAACCTGTTGGATTCGTACCACGGAACTAGCACCGTCCCGAAGGGACTACGCTCTGGATACGGAAAACCCACTCCGACAATCCATTATCATCAGCATCATATCAAGTTTACCTTCACTAATTTCGCAAATCTGTTTTGTATAACTTTCATTGGTTGTTTCATTTTTTTATATCTCTCCATCATTTATATGTTTTTAATGTAACAATTTTCCTTTATTAAGAAGAGACTAATTTTTGGTTTTGTCCGGCACCCTTTGACTAGTAAAATAGTCGCTATCCTCCATGTAAGCTACGCCTGCGGAAAGCGTTTACTATCAAGGGAAGACTGCTCGTTGGATTCATACCACGAACTAAACACAAATCCAAGGGACTACATACTGGCTATAACGGGAATCACACTCCGACAATACCATAATTAAGAGAAAGACGGGCCCTGGACGGCAACTGCTTCCATCTAGAGAATTATATCAATATATAAAACAGGTATAAGCCGAAATAAGAATTCCCATAGCTGCTGGAACCGATTTAGATAATTTTGGGAGGTAGTACTTGCTTGTATTTCCTTTTGGTAATACCTGCGGGGATACTTGTAAAAGAAGTGTCGAGTTTTAGTGGCTCGACAAGAGCCGTTTCACGACTTGTGTTTGTCTGGGAGACATTTCATATTCCCAAGTTCTGCGGTAAAACTAATTATATAGGAACTATAATCGTGCTCAGACCTTTGTATCTATTATTTATAGTAGTCATATGTGAATTGACAGACCTACGTAGTTTTTGATATGGTCTTGGCTGGCTATCAGAGAACCCCCTATCTTAAACTTGGAGTTAACTCTTATGTGATCCTTTGGCTGTTCTAAACCTTCAATTACCGAAATAAATAATGTATATCTCTGTATAACTCGTCTTCAGTGACTGAATATACTACTCTTCGTAGTCTCTCGAGCCTTCGTAGTATTGCAAATTCAATTAAGCACACCTTTTTTAACATTTAAAACTTGTGTGCTTTCTCCCCGGAAATAAACAAAGGCAAGATGTACCGTCTTTTTCAAATAACTGCGGGATATCGTGACTTGGCTAATTTGTTCTGGTAGCTCCTTTGTGGCAGCGCGGAGCTGGTGTTGTCAGCCTATTTCGTTGGATGATAGTTAGGAATCATCCCCCTTGAATTCCTATCCCGAAAAACCTAATTCACAGTCTGAAACTATTGTCCCCAACTATCTCCAAAGATGTGATTTATGGCCATATAAAAAATAAGTTTAGGGAACGCATTATAGCATACTGGGTTTCCTTAACTATCCTTAGACTAAAAAAAAAAAAAAGGGGGGGGAAAAGCCCTGCTTTCTAAGCTGAATTGGCATAAGCAATGTTTTTGGGATCCAATATTTTCCCACACTTGGCCCATACACCGTAATAATGATTAAAATCGTTCCGGGTGGTTTGAATAGTATTGATAGCACCATTAACTTTTTATGTTATGTGGTGGAGACAGTAGGGGAATGATGAGCGGGGCAAGTGAGGGAAGGGGGAAGGAAAGGAAGATGGGGTTAACTTGTGCTAGAAGAGAGGAGGTCAAGAGAGGGACGAGTTAATAGTATTGGAGAGTGAGGTCTTCGTCACGTTATACCAACCAGGTGCTAAATCTTAGATTACGATCTAGAAACACTGGATGTTTCTAAATCGTGATTTCCAATTGGTTCGTCACTTACATAAATCCGTAATAACGAAGTGGGTAGAAGTGGGATTAATGTGTGGACTAGAATCTATTTGAGCTGGGGGACGGTGGCCTGGGCCCCTCCTCTTGTTTCTGACCTTTATCAGAGCATTTGGGGTCAGAAAGATACACAAGTTGAGTGGATCAGTGGCAGTGGCAGTGCAGTGGTGTAGACAGACTATCAGACAACACGGCTCAACTACAATTGTCACAGCCCAGCAACTTTGAGTGTACATATGGAAATCTTGCTGACACTGGAAAAGGATTCAATGCAAAGGTTGCAACATACAAAGAGCGCTCAGGTTTTCTGAAAAACCAGAAAGGTACAGAACCTCCACATTGTTACATATTATTGGTGAACCAGCCTAGATATTTACAACACTTTCAAGTTTGAGTCAGTTTAAGATGCACTCAAGTTAGACAAAGTCACTGGGGAGGAATTTGAAAAGTATTGTACACCTAAAGAAGAACATAACATATGAAATATATCGTTCTTCACCAGCAACCAAGAAATTGTGAGGTATAGACCAGTATGCTACCGATCTTAGGGCTAAGAGCATAGACATGTGGAATTTCGTAGACCCCCTAACTGAAGAATTAATCAGGATAGTGATAGTGTGTGGTATCATAGATAACAGCCTAGGCAGATCTACTTAGAAAGTTGACCTTACACTACAGAAATCCCTAGAAATATGTAGAGCTAAGGAAACTACAAAGGTTCAAAAGCACAAGCGCTTAACGTAGGCCTAGGCAAACCATCAAATTCAACGTTGATGCCGTCAACTACAACAAGAAGGTATTGGCCTATTAGGAAGAAGAAAAGTCATAACAGGCCTACCATGTTCTAAACAACAACCGTAAGCTAAATTGCGATGATGTGGACAAACGCACGAAAGAAAATCATGTCCAGCATGTTGAAAAATTTTCAATTGTAACAAACGTAACCACTTGCGACAATGTGCATAAGTAGATTACGTCCCCAAATATTCATGCCATAGATGAAACAGAATACTATGAATGAAATTTTTCTGTCCATTACGAAAAGTCAAAATGCATCAAGTGACGAATGGAATCTATTTTTGAGATACATAATGTCACGGTCAAACTTCAAACTAGACACGGAGCGCAAGTGACTATGCTGTGCTGAGTCGGTCCTACAAACGACTAAGCCCTAACCAAAGCTACATCACAAGTCAAAGTAACAGGTTACTCAGGAGGAAACATCCCGATAACTGGCAAGTGCATGTTGAAGACAAACTACAGAGGAAAGGATCACTACTAGCATTTCTGATCACACCTTAGATCATCAGCCACTTCTAGGCCTAAAGGCCTGTGAGAAACTTGGCCTAATAA
>JAMKCH010018956.1:0-55199 GCA_023653785.1 Ophioderma brevispina
TATGATTATTTAATAATTCCAAATGTTCAAAATGTCCTATACCAAATGCAAAAATCCGCATAGTGATGTGATATTGTACTTCTCGAGTTATAAGGTTTTTTAGAAAGCATCATTCAGAACAAAAAATTATGCAAATGTTATGCAAATTGTTGCTATGTTAAAAAACGACAAGTGTAATTTTTGTAAAAATCATCTGGTGAGCCTTTGGACTCTCCTGAACTGATTGCTATCAAAAACGCAACATGTACCACTTTTTACGGTTCAGTGATCTCGGACATTTCATCTGCAGCCCTACGTTAATGTTGGTTTACCAAGCACCAATATATATTATTCATGTCTCACCTGACAACTTTACTTACAGTGCAGTAATCTATCCACACTGGAAAATCTTGTTTAAAAAAATTCTGTCCTTTAAAATTTTTTATTTTAATTTTTGCAACAGCCTGATTTTTCATTCAGGAGGATGCAGCAAAACAAGACAAAAGCATTTCATGTTGCATTTTGCTTACAATCATTGAAAAAAGCATGGAACAAAGGAGTTGGGATGATATATAATCTACAGCATTTTAATTTAAGCCTAGCTTGTTGAAACATGAAAAATGAGTACATTGTGTGTGTGTTTGTTTTAAACGGTTGATCCATGCGGACACACGCTCGGGTCTGGCGACCAGACTTCAGGCAAATGTGAGTCAGACTAAAAAAGGTCTTTTGGTCCTACAAGCAATAAGGATAGAGTACAGATTGAAGGAAAAAAAAAAAAAGGGAAAAATTTGAAAAGGATAGTAATTTTAAAAGAAGCTACTCCCAACAAGTTAGTCATATCTGTCAGCCTTTTGTGGAAATGAGAGAAGAACTGCCCAGTATAACATCCTATAGCATCTTGGTTTTTTAAATTATGTGCAAGGAAAGTTAACCTTCCCTTTCCCCAATCATTCCATTTTGAGACATGTATACAACTACTATAGTCACAGACAATGCTCAACATTTGGGGAGCAGAGTGGGGAGATGATTTTTTTACTTTCTTACATGCAACTCCTACACTTTTTTCAAATGATTCTGTGGGGTAGGATCCACTGAACTCCCTATTTCGACTGGTCTACATTTGCAGTGCCATATAGCTGGGGTGAGAGCATAATAATTGTTCTTTTGTACTGACAAAATGTGTGACATGTGTGACAAAGACAATGGGAAGGAGACAAGTGGCTTGCTGCATTGTGATGAATAGTGATGAAGAAAATTGACAAGCAAGAGAAGGAAATGCCCATTTGATGCCTATTAGCCTTCGAGTAGAGTCAGCCAATCTTCCAACAGCAATATACGATGGAGCTCTGGGGTCCGTTCCCGAAACTCAGTTGTAAATCTACGTGCATACTATGTCATGCCTGAGCGGACCAATTTGTCCAAGTACTGTGTAACTGGTATGAAAAGGTCTGTATGTAGGGGACATACGCATTTAGTTAGTTATACATGTAAAGTTCGCACAAGTTTGGGGAATGGACCCCTGGTCCCCTTGAGCTACACTTGTCCACTACCCACTTGCCAAATTAGGAATAATGACAACACTCGACTTATTGAATAGTGAACCCTATTCTCAATTCGGAATAACACCATTCAACAACAAAAACAACAACAAAAAGATCAATTACCTGCAGACAGAATACTCATATACAGTGCGTATCAATAAAACGCAACAAAACTCCCCAATTTTTGTGGAATTGTGTAAAAAATCATCAAAAATACTTATGCCATCTTAAAGACACATATCTCCTCTTTTCAACGATAGGTAATTTGTTCATGTGCGGTCATGGATAACCGTTAATCATTGTTTTTGCACATGGAACATGTGGCTTGGGACCAGTTTTCCAAGTAATGCTAACACAAATCCTATTCAATTTTCCCTCTCTTCTCACTTCAGTCATGCAAGGGAAGGGATTTGTATTGAAACTGGTCCCAGATGACTTTGTCCCATTGTGCAAAAAAAAAAAAAATGATTAATCGGTTATCCATGACCGCACATTAATAAATTGCCTATCATTGGAAAGAGGGGGATTTGTGGCTTTAAGATGGCATTAATTATTTTCATGTAATTTACACAATTACCACAAAAATTGGGGAGAAGTTTTGTTGCGTTTTTATTGATACGCACCGTATGAGCACACTGCAAAAACTGGGGTGCTAAATGTTAACACCAAGTTTCAGTGTCAAGTTGTTGGTGTTAGTTTCTGTTGTTGGAAATTCGGATTATAGAGAATGACGCTCAGTGTTGCTGCATAATTTTAGTTATGCATTTGGTGGTCTGTTATGATTGTTAGAGGCAAGGCAGTTACAATAGAGCAAAAAATAACAAATCAACTATTGTTCTATAAAAAAATCCAGATTTACACGAAAAAATGTTAACACCAAAGTTTGGTGTAATTAACCAGAGGGTGCAGTCCCATATTGATTCCAGGAGAGTGTTAAATTAACACCATATTAAATTAAATATTAAAAAAAGAAAAATATTGTTAAAAAAAAATTAACAACCGGTTTTTTAAATATTTGCACAAAAAATAAAAAAAATAAAAAAAATAAAAAATTGTCATAAATAACACTAATTGGTGGTATCTAAACACCAAGTGGTGCAATCTAACACCAGTGGGTGCAGTCCCCTATTGATTTCAGGAGGGAGTTAAAAATTAACACCCATGGTGTTTAAGTTAACCACCCCAGTTTTTGAAGTGCAAATGGGTAGCTGGTGGGGCAAAGGGGCACGTGCCCTGGCGCCACCTCGGGGGGGGGGTGGCCTGAAATGAAGAGGGGGAAAATAAAATTGACCAAAAAAAAAAAAATCGGGCAGGATAGGTATCTGTTTCAATATAATGAAAGATAACTGAGAGCTTCTCTGAAAGCACTCAAACATGCTAAAATCAAAGAGCTTCGGGGGCTCCACCCCTGGACCACACCGGGAGTATTGTTCAGCTTCAAGATTAAAAAGATACACTGAGAGCTATGAAGGAAACTCAAACACCCCCCCCCCCCCCCTACTATCCCGAGAGCTTCCGGGGGCTCAGCCCCCGTATGCAAAGCTGATTGAACCACACCCCGATAAACTATGTTATCTAGAGAAACATAGTTTTTAGTTTATCGAGAGTGAAAAACATATTTTATCAAGAGAAACTAGTTTTTCATTTTGAAAAAACATGGTTTATCAAAAATTGAATAAGCATACGTTCGAAAAAAAATATGTTTTTTTTCTCTCGATAAACTTACGTTATCTAGATAACTTAGTTTATCTAGATAAAACTTAGTTTTCTGTTGATAAACCTCAGTTTATCAATAGATAAGCAGAGTTTTTTTTGAAACAAACTATTGTTTTTCTCTTGATAAAACTTAGTTTATCTAGAGAGACTTAGTTTATCAAGAGGAAAGGAAAAACCGTTTATCTAGAAAAACATAGTTTATCAAGAGAAAAATTGTTTATCTAGCGGAGAAACATAGTTTATCAAAGAGAACGGGTTTAAAACCTACCAAAACCAATTTTTCAAAGAAATTTGATCATGTTAGTATTTTTGAACAAAAACAGGGTATTTGCAGGTTTCTTTTCTTAAAATTTTAACAAATCAGTCAAGCATTTTTGCACCACGTCTTTATGACAATCGGACAAAATCTGGAGAAAAATGCATTATCATGGTATCACGGTGACACCCCTCCCAAGGAACTGCTTAAAAATGAACAGGAAGGGATGGCTTGATGTTTTGAGCCAACTGCCAATGTTTTTATGATCAAGTTTTCAAGAAAATTATTTTTTCACAAAATAATGAAATATTGCAAAGCGGCCAAATCTGATGTGCGCTCACAACAGGAAACATAAGAATCAAATGTCCTTGGACTTATTGCACTTTTCATGTTTGAGGGCCAAATGTGTCACATAAACCCAACATCCGAAAGTATAGATAACTATATATCTGCCCAATTGGTTTTATAAGTTCTATGAATAATGAATTATCAAATTTAATCCACAAAAGCATGGTGTAAGAAAAGGGTGGATCAAAGACAGCCAAAAAAAAAAAAACAATTGGCATAATTTTAATTGGCCCAGGCATTCATGCATTTGAATAGTTGGACACGATCATACTACGTTGAACCCATTCAGACTCAATAGGTAGGCCTAGCAAGGGGGGCCTAGCTAAGCGTAGCCTAGCTACTCAATTTATGAACAAAAAGTTTCACATTCTCCGCACCACAAGCATGACAAGGCTAGGCCTTACAGGATTTTTTAAAGGTGCATTCGTGATTCAGCACCTTCTGCTTTATCCATGATTCACTAGATATCCCTGAGAAAAAGCTTATTCATGAAATTTGAAGGTGATCCGCTCTTGCAAGTTTTGTGTATCAGCAAAACTGCTTGTTTCCACGGTCCCATAGGCCCATGTGCTGTAATTTCTGTCCTTTGACGGACAGAAAATACAAAATTTTTTATTTTTTTTACAGATACGACCGATTTGCACGTAAGAATTGTAACAAGGATTTCTGAGGCTAACAGTTCAGATGATTAAAAATATTAACTTTTTTAGGTAAGTAGGGGGGACGAGGTTGTGGATCACGAAAATGCCCACTTTAACATTTTATTTACTATTCTGAGTAGTTTTTAATGTAATTTGTAATATTTCAGCAAAACATGGGCAAAAGCAAGGTTCCGTCGCACACACGCAAGTAGCCTATGCAGGTTATTGTGTTCATGCCTGCATGCCTCGGCGCACACCAGTAAATAACTGCCTCATTGAAATACACGCAAATATACCGGGGGTTGAATAGCGTAGAGATTTCACATTAAATCCGGCAATATTTTGCATACAAGTTATATATGTAATATGGAATTTACAAATCGATGAATGTTAACATACATGTTTCAAAGGGATGGGGGTGTGTATTCGGATTCGCTTTTCCACCTAGTGTAGTGCAGGCATACCCACTGTCCCTGCTTTTCGAATTTGGAATATTACTGGGACAAGTGAAAATAAAAAACCAGCCAGTTACAGAGAAACACCTCGATAAATTGACCAAATATACATCGAGTTGGGGGCCGCAAGGACTATTCCACAACTTTTCTGAGCCTCAAACTCGTTTACGCCTTTTCAAATCACCGAGGGGTGGCCTGCAGGGCCTACTTCTCCTGGAAAAATCAAAATTTCAATTCATCGTATCCAATATGTTTAAGACACATGTCCTTCTTTTTGAAACATAAAAAGTATGGCACTACAGCTCTTAAGGAATCGCACAGATCCCTAAAACATCTCAAAACTGGTTAGCTGGTTACCAGCTGTTTATTGTTTGGTGCCTTGGTTGTGCGCCCAAAGCTAAAAAAACAGCGCGTAACCCTACACTTACTAAAAACAGCCAGGAATTAGGAATAACTCGTCAACACGAAATTATGTCGTCAATTATCATAACCAATACAAAATTATGGTGTCAGTTATATCGTCATTTATCATGACAACACAAAATTATGTCGTCAGTATGTCGCATTATCTGGACAAACTTGAAATGTTTATTGTCAACTTGCAATTATCATGACAACACAAAATATGTCGTCGTTATGTATCATTTATCATGACAACACAAACTTATGTGTCAGTTATGTCGTCCATTTATAAATGACAACTTGAAATTATCATTGTCAACTTGATGTCACTGACAAAACAAAATTATGTCGTCAGGTATGTCGTCATTTATCATGACAAAACAAACTGTTGTCTGTTATGTCGTTGTTTTTTTTTATTAATTGCCAATATTCTTGAAAAATTGATCATTGTCAACTTGAAATTATCATGACAACACAAAATTATGTAGTCAATTATGTCGTCATTTATCATGACAACACAAATGAGTCGTCAGGTATGTCGTCATTTATCATGACAACTTAAAAATTATCATGTCAACTTTAAATTATCATGACAACAAAATTATGTCATCAGTTATGTCATCATTTTAATGCAACACAAAATTATGTCGTCAGTTATGTCGTCATTTATCATGACAACTCGAAATTATCATGTCAACTTGAAAATTATCTCATGACAACCACAAAATTATGTCCGTCAGTTATGTCATAATTTATCATGACAATAAAAAAGTATGTCGTCATTTATCATGACAACTCGAAATTATCATGTCAACTTGAAATTATGATGACACACAAAATTATGTCGTCAGTTATGTTGTCATTAATCATGAAACACAAAAGTATGTCGTCAGTTATGTCGTCCTTTATCATGACAACTTGAAATTATCATGTCAACTTGAAATTCATGACAACACAAAATTATGTCGTCAGTTATGTCGTCATTTATCATGACAACACAAAATTATGTTGCGTTATGTCATCATTATCATGGACAACACCAAAATTATGTCGTCAGTTATATAATCTTATAATGAAACTTAAATATCATGTAACTCAAATATCATGAGAACACAAAATTATGTCGTAAGTTATGTCGTCATTTATCTGACAACACAAACTTATGTCGTCAGTTATGTCATCATTTATCATGACAACACAAAACTGATGTCGTCAGTTATGTCGTCATTTAATCATGACAACTTGAAATTATCATGTCAACTTGAAATTATGATGACAACACAAAATATGTCGTCAGTTATGTCGTATTTATCATGCCAATACAAAATTATGTCGTCAGTTATGTCATCATTATCATGACAACACAGAATATATGTCATCAGTTCAGTCGTCATTTAAAACGGACAACTTGAAATTATCGTGTCAACTTGAAAATTATTTGTTTTTCATGGACAACACAAAATTATGTCGTCAGTTATGGTCGTCATGTATTCCTGACAACACAAATTATGTCGTCAGTTATGTTATCCTTTATCGATCATCTCATTCAGTCATGGTAAACTCGTCATGTACTTCAGTGCTTCCGTAGTTATCGCAAATCAGTTACAGTGTAATCACATTAATGTTCCGTCTGCCTTGCCTGGTGTAATACTTTGTGCCTTTTGCTTATACATGTATGTTGGGTGCATGATTGTGCTGTATTAGTGTACTGACTTTCTTATACCACCGGTTTTTTATGTTCGCTCGTGCCTTGTTACCAGTGTATAACTTGGCCTCTATTTATCTTTATTTATATTTTTTTTGTGTTATTTTATTTTGTTCACATGCATACCCAGATTGTTACTATACTTAATTCGGGTTCTTTGTAATATTTTTTTTCTATTAGGCGCTCTCTTATAATGTATTCATATGCATTTTGCTCTGTTCTCCTTGTTAGTTTTCCCTTAATATTGAATTAAGTCAGTACACTATTCGGCCTTTTGTTATATTCATGGTTTATATTGCTTTAATTTTATGTTAACTTGCTCGATGTATTACTTGCCGCCAAATGTCCGGTTTGCTCTACTATTCTGCTGTAAATGTATGTGCTTTTATGTATATATATGTACATAAGTATGTGTATGTGTATATGGGTATATAAATGTATCCGTGTATGTATATGTATGCATATGCGTTTTTAGTGCACTGACTTTTTAAATCTCTCCATTTTGCTCTGTTCTCCTTGTTAGTTTTCTCTTAATATTGAATTAAGTCAGTACACTATTCGGCCTTTTATGTTATATTTGGTTTATATAGCTTTAATTTTATGTTAACTTGCTATAGTCCATTTATCTAACTCAGTGCAGTGATCTCACAACCTTGTCGCAGCTTTTACGCACGTATCATGATATGCCGTCTTTGTGCGCGCGTGTATAAAAGCCTTCGTTTTATGCCAGCGCGCGCGGTGTACTGGTGCGACCATCATATCTCGCGCTGACGTCACTACACGGAGAAAGGCAAATATGGTATAGTTGTCTTACTTGTTGCCAAATGTACGGTCTGCTGTATTAGAGCAACGATATATGTTACCCCTCCCTTCATGCTCGTTCGTGCCTTAGGCTGTATATCACATGGCCCTTGCTTTTTCCTTAGTACCCATAATGCATGTAGTCACTGCAATTACCACCTGCAATATCATATGATTCATATGATCATCATATACCATATTCACAAGCATATTTACTTTGCCTTATGTATCAGTTATCGCAATATCATTACAGTGTATATCACTATAATTTCCCGTATGCCTTGCCTGGTGTATTACTTTGTGCCTTCTGCTTATACATGTATTTTGTGCATGATTGGGTGATGTATTAGTGTACTGACTTTCTGTTATACCACCTGGTTTTTTATGTTCGCTCGTGCCTGGGTACCCAGTGTATAAAATGCCCTATTTATCTTTATTATATTTTTTTTTGGGTTATTTTATTGTTGTTCACAGCATACCCAGATCGTTACTACACTTAACTCGGGTTCTTTGTAATATTTTTTTCTAAGGCGTCTCTATTATAAGTATTCATAGGCATTTTGCTCTGTTCTCCTTTGTAGTTTTCCTTTTTAATTTGCAATAAGTCAGTACACCTATTCGGCCTTTTGTTATATTCATGGTTTATATTGCTTAATTTTATGTTAACTTGCTTCGATGTATTACTTGCCGCCCAATGTCCGGTTTGCTCTACTATTCTTCTGTAAATTGTATGTGATTTATGTATATAAGACATAAGTATGTGTATGTGTTATGGGTTTTATATAAATGAGGACGTGTATGTTATGTATATAGCGTTTTGTGCATGACTTTACACTCTCCAGTGTTGCTCTGTTCTCCTTTGATGGTTTCTCTTAATATTGAATTAATCAGTACAATATCGGCACTTTTATGTTATATTTGGTTTATTATAGCTTAATTTATGTTAACTTGCTATAGTCCATATCTAACTCAGTGCAGTGATCTCACAACCTTGTCGCAGTTTACGCACGTATCCAGGATAGCCGTCTTGTGCGCGCGTGTATAAAAGCCTTCGTTTTATGCAAGCGCGCGAGGTGTACTGGTGTGACCATCATATCGCGATGACGTTCACACACGGAGAAAGGAAATATCGAGGTAATTGTCTTACTGTGCCAAAAAGGTACGGTTTGGTGTATTAGCAGCAACGATATATTGTTACCCCTCCCTTCATGCTCGTTCGTGCCTAGGCTGTATATCACATGGCCCTTGCTTTTTCTTAGTAACCAGAATGCATGTAGTCACTTGCAATTTACCACTCTGCTAATGATCATATGATTCATATGATATCAATATACCATTTCACAAGCATATTTACTGGCCTTATGTATTCGTTATCGCAAATATCATTAGTGTATATAACTATTTTTTAAGTTCCCGTAGGCCTGACTGGTGTATTACTTGTCTTCTGCTTTATGACATGTATGTTTTGTGCATGATGTCTGGATTAGTGTACTGCACTTTCTTATTCCACCACTTTATTTTGCTCTCTCGTGCCTTTATACCAGGTACATCTTGGCCACATAATTCGGGTTTTTTTGTAATTTTTTTTACTATGTTTGCCGCTCCGTTATTATGTATTCATCATGCATTGTGTGCCTGTTTCCTTTGTTAGTTCCTCTTAATATTGAATTAAGTCAGTACACTATTCGGCCGTTATGTTATATTTTGGTTTATTGCTTAATTGTTATGTTAACTGGATCTGATGATTCACATGCCGCCAAATGTCCGGTTTGCTCTTCTATTCGCTGTATAATATATGTGTTTAATATGTTGTTTATGTATGTACATAAGTATGTGATGTGTTATGGGTATATTAAAGTATATGTGTATGTATATGGTGTATGTATACGCATATGCTGTTTTAGTGTAATGACTTCATTATTCTCACCGTTTATTTTGGCTCTATCGCTGCCTTTATACCACGTGTACATCTTGGACACATAATGGATCGGGGTTTTTTGTAATATTTTTACTATTTGGCGCTTTCCGTATTATGTATTCATATGCATCTTGCTGTTCCCTTTGTTAGTTTTCCCTTAATATTGAATTAAGTCCGTACACTATTCGACCTTTTATGTTATATTATGGTTTATATTGCTTCAATTTTATGTAACTTGCTCGATGTTCAACATGCGCCATATGTCAGAGTTCGGCTCTCCTATTCTGCCTGTAACTATATGTTTATATTATATGTATGTACATAAGTATGTGTAGTGTATATGGGTTAGATAAAGTATATGTTATGTATATGTATGTATGTATTATGCATGATGTGTTTTGTTGTACTGTCTTTTTTCCCTTACATTTCTTGGATTTGTTGGGGGCATTTTGCTCGTTCTCTTTGTAGTTTTTACCTTAATATAATCAAGTCAGTACACTATTCGGCCTTTTTTGTTATATTCATGGTTTATATTGCTTTAATTTTAGTTACTTGCTATAGTCCATTGTATCTAACTCCGTGCTTAGGATCTCACACAAACCTTGTCGCAGCTTTACGCACGCTTTTTTCAAGGATATGCCTTTCTTTGTGCGCGCGTGTATAAAAGCCCTTGTTTTAAGCCAGCTGTGCGCGGGTTGGTACTGGTTGACGACCTTCAAATCTCGAGATGACGTCACTTGCACGGAAGGAAGGCAAATGCGGTATTAGTTGTCTACTTGGTGCAAAATGTCCGGACTGATGCTCTACTTTTTCTGCGTGTTGTACTAGTGCAACGCTTTATGTTACCCTATCCCTCTTCATGCGCGATCGATGCCTTAGGCTGTATATCAACATGGGCCTTGATTTTTTCTATAGTACCCATAATGCATGTAGTCACTGCAATAACCACCATCCCCTGTGTTATTTCTGCATAGTATCATATGATTTTTTTTTTTCATTCATATTCCATAACTCATAAGCATATTACTGTGCCTATTGAATTTCATGTTACCGCATATCATTACAGTGAATCACATGATTCCGATGCCCTGCCTGGTGTTGTCTTCTGCTTATCAGGTATGTTTTATGCATGGTTTTTTTGCTTTGTATTAGTGCACTGACTTTCTTATTCCACCGTTTATTTTGCTCTCTTGTGCCTTTATTCAGTGACAACGTGGCCATTAATTCGTTTGTTTTTGTTTTATTTCATATTATTTGGCACTTCCTTATTATGTATTCATAAGGCATTTTGCCTGTATCCTGTTAGTTTTTCACTTAGTATGAGTAATTCAGTACACTATTCGGCCTTTTATGTTATATTTATGGTTTATATTGCTTTAATTTTATGTTAACTTGCCGATGTATAAATGCAGTAGCTAAATGTCCGGGTTTGCTCTATATTTCTGAGGTAAATGATGTGTTTAGGTAGTATATATGGCGTATAATAAAATGATATGTATATGTATGTATGTATGTATGGATGTATGTATATGCATATGCTGTTTTATTGTACTGACTTTGTTTTTTCTCCATTTCTGGATTCTTTGTATTTTGCTCTGTTCTCCTTGTTAGTTTTTCTCCTAATATTGAATCAAGTCAGTACACTATTCGCCTCTTTTATGTGATATTTATGGTTTATATTGCTTTAATTTTATGTTACCTTGTTATAGCCCATTTATCTAACTTCGTGCAGTGATTTCACAACCTGGACGCAGCTTTTTTGACGCACGTGTCAAGTTTGCCGTCTTTGGGCGCGCGTGTATAAACGCCGTCGTTTTAAGCCAGGCTTGTGCGCGGTTACTGGTGCGACCTTCAAATCTCGAGCTGAGCTGACTGTTACGTGCATCGAGGAAGGCAAATGGGGTATCATCCTTAAGCTATCATTCAGTATTTATTCTAAATTATTAATACTGAATGATGGACTTACGGTGAAAACGTATCCGCTTCATTACTTAACTTCTCCATCCCTTGGATTAAGATTTTGTTGAGCAACTATATAGCTCCGCTTACCACTTCACGTATTCAATTTATATTCTGAATAACTCCGTGTTGTTTTGTTTCGTAATAAGTATTTAATATTAAAACTCCGTGTTTGTTTGTTGCGATAATAAGTATTTTAGTACCCAAGTTTGTGTACAACTGCTTTGTACTTAAGTTTTTGTAGAGCTTAAATCTTAGCAATTGTATTTTATTAGCCCCTTGTCTGTTTTTACTCTGTGTTTGTTTTTTAGTGCTTTCGTCTTGTCTTGATCTTGTTTCAACACATCTTGTCTAAAGGTATTGTCTCCTTTTACGTTTTCTACCATTTGTATCTTTCTAATTCTTCCATTTTCAAACCTTCTCCATCCATCTCGCAAGTCCCCTCCTAGCTCTCTCTCTTGCTCTCGCTAAATCACGCACGCACTGCAATCTCTCTCTCCACGGTCTCTTCATGCCACTATTCTTCGCAACAGCCAGTCCCCCGTCCCCCTCCCTCCCTCCCTCCCTCCCTCTCTCTCTTATTCTCTCTCTCCTCATAAATCCTCTTTTCGCTAATTTTTCCTTTTGGTTATCCTTATCAGTTGCACGTGCCCCTGCAATCATAACGAACTGCCATTTAACAGCAGATCACGACGAAGACTTTCGCGCATTACTAATTGAATTTTTCACCATACAATTAAATTGAACATCATGTCAACTTTAAGCCCTGTGCATCACCCGTTTACTTGGAACGACCCCATATCATCAACAACATTGGACCACCCATCCTTCAGCACACCCACAACTAATTATGGTTTCTATCGGCTCTCCGCTACACACTGACGATCACAGCTTCAACACACTAAAAAACCATCAGCAAATAAACTCATTTTCTATTTCATTTCAAACTGTCTATAGTACACAAAATAATATGACACCTCAACCATTCTTTTTCACGGTCTTAGCATTTCAGAAACATGGCTTAATGACACCAAATCACCACCGCACTTTAATGCGCCCCTACACGTACATTCCAGGACCTCTGCACTGGCAGAGGAAGGGAGTGTTGTATTTACTAAAAACACCTCTCATCAAAATCATCGACCACAAACCAGTGACCAGAATTGACTCACTTAAGTTTAATTCGATTCTCACATTAACACACCAACAATCGACCTAAAACATAACTGTCGGAGTTACTTACAGGGATGTATGAACCACACAATCCAAACTTTTAACAAACAGTCTTCGGCAGCTCTCACTTGAACAAATAAAACAAATCGCGATGTCATAGTATTGTGGGTGACTTTAATATCAATCTTGTCAATTATTCCACTCATCCAACATTAATGACTTTATAACACACACTTGACAAAAACTCGTATATCCCCAACAAAAAAATTCAGACCTACAAGAATTAAGCATAAACAGACATCGTATTCATTGATAACATAATCACCAACTTCACTGACACAGACTCCACCCCCCGAAACAGGAGGTGACTTGTACCATTTGGTCTAATCCCAATGGTCTAATGGCCATTTTGTTCTAACTCCAATTGGTCTAATACCATTTAGTCTCTTAAACCATGTAGGCTAAAAAACATTTAGTCTACTAGGCCAGTTAGTCTAATATTCATCTGGTCTTGATTAAACTCATATCGTCTAATAGCCATATCGTCTATAACCGCATTGGTCTAATGCCATTGGTCTAATGTACCCATCTGTCATATATGCCTATTTGTCTAATTCCATTAGGTTGTATTAAGATCCATTTGGTCTAAAACCCATTTGGTATAATATCCATTGGTCTAAAACCCATTTGGTCTATATCCATTTAGTCTAATATCCATTTGGTCTAAACCCAGTTGTGAGCTCTCTATATCCATTTGTCTAAGCATCTAGTTCTAATATTCATTGTCTAATACCCATTGGTCTAATGCCCATTTGCGTATAATATTCCATTTGGTCCAATATTGCATTATGGTCATATTATCCATTGAGTATCAATATTTATATCCATGATACATAGGCTGGAATCAGATGATCAAGATTTGTTTTTGAAAGAACGAAGAGAAAAAAGAGAAAAGATGCGAAAAAATGGTGCCACTATGACCGTTGTTTGGTTTATAGAATGGGATGTAATAATAAAATATAGTTTAACCTGTTCCTCTATTTTCAGATGCGACACCAACATCATACAGTAAGTATGGTCAGGTAGGGACATTCCGTATATAAATGATGAGGCTTTGGGAATTACTGCATTTGGTCATCGAACGTTGACGTACGTTTCATGCTCAGTTTTGTGGTTATTGTCTGTGCGTTTCATATTCTGTGTATGGAAAAAAATGGTTTGATAGTTCGTTTAGGTTATACTAACAATTAAGTGACAAGGGGGGGGGTCCTAGGGACCCCCAAAATTGTTTTCGCGCTGGCCGCTTTACGCGTGCGATTTTGCGCCGAAATGTTTTGTAAATTGTGGATTTTAATGCGCTTCTTTTCATACCAAAAAATTAAAAATCGCGCCAAGCCGTTAATGAAATAATTAGTGGGGTCCCATGGAAACCCTCCACCTGGGCACTAACGTAAGTCATTTGAGAATATTTGTAAAAATAAGAATAAGAAACCGAGAACAAAGCAAATTTTTTTGCTGATATAAGTTCACACATACAGTAAGGAAACAATTATTAGTAACATAAAAAATTATATTAACCCTTTATGTGCTGAAAACAAACATTTCATCATGTACGTTGCCATACCGTTACTGTACAACTCTATGGGAAAAATGACGGGTAATTTGCAACACCCCGTAAAAAAATACAGGATTCCCTAAAACCGCTGGTGTGTGTTAAATATAAGTAATTTGGGTCTTCAGAATAGATATCTAAAATATAAATGTATAGTTTTCAAATATGTTTGTGTAAGTACAGGTCATTTAGAATTTCCGTCTTTTTCCAATTTTCCGTGTTTTGGAAAAACAATTTGTTTTTTTTGCACCTAATTGTACCCAAAAAACAAATCGCATTTTTATTGCTGATTGGGCGTGTGTCTTATGATTTCATGTTCACCAGTGGTATAAATTTCGTGCAAAAAATTCCGTCGGGAAGTGGTTTCCTTAGGGGGGGGGGTGGGTCCCATCGAACCCCCCCCACCCCCCTTTTTGGGCACAACGGAGTGAAAAAACCCTTGCGTCACTGAAGTGTTAATCTGGTTCCCTACAATAAGTTGGTATACTTGGCTGGCTCCTCTTGTATCAATTTTGATCCTTGGTGTGTTTTGTATGGTACTGACCGTCCATGCCTCCTACTTGTTCCTTCCCATAGAATCAAATGCAAAAAAGGTCCGGGAAGGAATGATGGATAAAGGAAGAGGTGAAAGTGAAAAATTGGAAAACTCTGGTTAGTCTCGAACAGGGCCCCACTCCCATGACCTGTGGATATCACCTACGGCGATGTGCATTGATTTCGTGCCCATATGTTGTCTTCGTTCGATGACGTCATTGCTGCACTGCGGGACTTTGTACATTTTTCTCACTCATGGGCAGTGGGTTTTGGGTGTTTGGTTGGCGTTAGGTTAGTGTGTGAAAAAAAAATTATTTGAAACGCATTTTAAAAAGTTATCGTGTATGGCATATTTTGGTCTACAATAAAGAACAAACCGATACATTTCTACAGCAAACATGCTATCAAAAGATGTTTTTATTCTTTCGTATGGATGTTTCATCAACTATTCTGAGAATCTTATTTTTTTTTGAAAACTTTAGAGTGATGCAGTTATTAGAAAGATGAAATAGGCATCAATAGTACATTGTGACAGCATTTTTTTGGGGGGGGGAGGGTGGAAAATATCACACACTCAATGCTGCCACACAAAATGTAATGTGGAGCCGTAGATTCAAAGTGTAAAACCTGACTTATTGAATTGAAAAGGGACCGATCGGTGTGAATTGTAAGTGAATGATCTTTAGAGCATAATCACGCTAATAAAAAAGCTTTCCGCTAGTACCATATGATCAGATATATGTTCTTAAACCCTCATCTTGCGGAGTTGCCACACCCTAATGAACTGTCCTCATTCAGTGCGCTAAAATTATGCAAAACGTTGTTTTAAAACCTCCTTCCCGGTTCGTTCTAAAGAAAAAAGGTGAAGGGTAAGCACATTCACCCGGGTGGTATGCAGTCAAGTCCACGGTGGGGGAGGGGGTTGCCACCACCTATTGGCACAGAGTGTGCATCTAAATATCGTTGGTTTATTAAAAACTTAGTCAATTGCAATGCATCATTTTTGAACTTAAAACCACATGAAAATCCGATATTCACTTTTTTAGTGCAATTGCCTATTTTCTGTCGAAAATGTTAATTTTGCCGGCTCGCGACTTTATATGGCGCCTGTGACAGTCTTACTAGTATGTGGAATCTTATTTTGGTATCAAAGAGAAAGTGGATGACAATAGTTACCCACTGGTATCAAAATCATAAGCATTCGGTACTTACAGGCGAATTCTCGAGGGGCATGGTAAACACCCTCTGAGGTAAATCCGTGTACAAAAAAATGGCTTGGTAAGGACAGGGTAATGCACCAAAACTACATCATTAAATTTTGACACAGAATCAGCGTAAGAATTATCACTGCATGGTGTACTTTCCCAAAGTCTGGGATATAACAAACACAGAATTTAAGAAAAAATATGTTATTGCTCTCAAATGCAGAAATAGACATTTGAGATGCCGCCGTTTGCGAAAAAATAGAAAAAAAAGCCAAAAACTGAAGAGATACCTAAACCAAGTATTAAACAAAATTGTGAAATGATGTGAATTTTGAACCAAATTAGCCACTCCAAGCAAAACCAAACTCGACAACTTATCAAGTTATTCAACATCACGCTCCCAAGATGCTCTTTCTGTAAAAGAGAACACGAGTTACTTTTTTTTTAATTTCTCGTACTATGTAAATGGTATTGTAAGGGCCCAAACAACAGCAAAGTAAACCAGTATTAACTAGTACTAATAGGCCTGTAAAGATTCAAAAGAGCGGAAAAGTGCAAATTCCTAGTGCACCTGATGAGGAAACAAACTATATAGTGGAGACATTTGTGTTGCATGTAGAATCAATTGATAAAGAAAGATCAGAAAAAGAAAGCATCAGAGAGAAAGGAAAACAATATACCCAGGAGTGCAATGGTTTTGGGGTGTAGAATAATTATAATAGGCCTGTTTTGATATTAGAGTGTATCGGTGCGCCAAATTGGCTACAGAGCGCTAGGATATTAAGAAGACCATATCAAGAACAATATCACTGACAAAAAATAAGGAAAAAAGATCGAGGCCCTCCAGTTCCAATCACAGAACTCCACTCTCATACGAATGGCCCAATATTACCAGTGAGAAAACTGTATCATGTTGTGGATCATTAGACGAGTTGTCTACGACATGCAGGGAGTAAAAGACCAATGTCTTAACCCCGAACCCTCATGGATCCCTTTAGTCGCCTCTACATGCGGGGAATACGTCGGGCTTATCTTCACCCCGACCCGCAGGGGCTAGGGGCAAATATCTCAATAGGCTTACATGTGGAAAAAAAAAATCAACTCATTTTCGGTATCATCTTGTTACCTATTTAGTTGAACATCAATACGAGTACACAAAGTAACCAAATGCCAACATTTCCGCAATCGGACGGGCTGCCACCCTAGGGAAGAGGCCAGGACTCGTTTCAACTGAAATAAGAGTATTTGCATTGTATGTACCGACCCATGGCAGGAGAAAACCCTGACGGAAACGACGAACACTGTTCTGCAATACATTGTCAAGTGTCTTCCTGGGACTGTGTGCAAAACAGCACTGCTAAAAATGGCTAATGACCGCTGAGGGAACTTGTGGTCGCCTGTCCTCTGGCAGCAGAAATGATAAGATGTTGAGATTGGCATACTGAACATGCCAATGCAGAGATGTTTTTTTTCAATATTTTAATAATCAATTGTTTAAGAGCAATATTTTGGGTTTTAACATTCAAATGGATATTAGACCAAATCGGTATTAGACGAGTAGATATTGAACAAGGTGGACATTAGACAAAGGGTATTAGAACAAATGGATATTAGAAAATTGGATATTAGACCAAATGGATATTAGACCAAATGGGTATTAGACTAAGATGTGATATTAGACCAGATGGCTATTAGACCAATTGGGTATTAAGACCAAAATGGATATTAGACCAATGGATATATAGACCAAAATAGTATATAGTGACGCTAAATGGATATTAGACCAAATGGTAATTATGACAAAATGGTGTTTGTGGGTTTTAGACTAAAATGGCATTTATAACGAAGGGGATTGGACTAGATTTTTGAGCATTAGACCAAATGGATATTAGCACATTCTGGTTGTTAGATAAATTGGAGTTAGACTAAATGGCTATTAGACTAAATTGGTTATTAGACAATTGGGTTTAGACGAATTAGAGGTAGACAAATGGCTAGTTAGACCATAATGGGATGATTAGACCAAATGGGCTCAATAAACCACCAGGAATATTTGTCACAGACATACAGACACTTCTCCAATATTCCTCATTACATCACTCAACCATAAGCATGCCACAAAAACAACAATCACTATAACGTGACTACAGAGATCACAAAATGCACCCAGTTAACCGGAGGACTGTAACACTGATCATGGGAACATATACTCACAAGGGAAAATGACCCTTTCCAACAGTAGCGTGAGAGCAACGGCAGCACAAGACGGAGACCAGTAACCACGACAAACGATAGCTAGGCCCCGGGCAAAAACACTTTAATACAATAAAAAAAAAACAAAAAAAAAATAAAAAAATTCTCAACACAAACTAACAAACAAATCAACTCAAAAAAATAAAAAAACAAAAGATAGACATAAAAAATCGTACCATAAGCCAGCCCTGGATGACAACAGCCAATTTCCATGTCAATCAAAGCAGTGGCGTAGCTATGGCTCTGCCCAGCCTTCTGAGGGGGCAAATTCCCAGTTTTGGAAATTTTTACCCCTAGGGGCTCAATAGCCAATTTTCCCGGTCACCGATGGCTAAAAATAAAACAATACGGCTGATGTTAGCATGATTTTTGCAATTTTTTTCCCGGCCAAAGTCCGTTCGGGGGGGGGGGGGTGGTCAACCTTGACCCCCCCCCTCGCCTGTTACGCCATTGCAATCAAACACAAGCACGGCCTCTATTAAACATACCTGAAGAAAAATAATACACACCTTCAACAAAATCAACTATACAAACAATACATAAAACAAATTAAACTCATCTATTATTCGTATTGCCAAGAAAAAACACTAAACACAGAACAAATTCAGAAACTTAAAAATGATTCTACCAATAAACCTTGGATCATTCCATCTCACTCATACTTTCATAGCAGATAACAGACTCCCCTGCTTGATAATAGCTACGCATTCAACGATCCACTTCACAACCTGGGCAAAAAACTGGCTAACAAAATTCCAACCTTTCCAATAACCCTTTTAATAAACACCTTGTCCAAAAAAATACATCACCTCATTTTCCTGAATCCAGTACACTGTGATGCAAAATGCACAAAATTAGTCTCTACTAAAAAACCTGTTAAAAAAGTGCAGTGGGGGTACCGACAAGTAATCATGGGATGCTAACAAATCAGATTTGATAACATCATTTCGCCTTCTGATGCACATATTTAACCAATAACTTCTCACCGGAACTTTTCCAGATCACCTAAAATCAGCCAAACGGTCAACTTAAATGGTCCATCTCCTTGAAAACTAACAACTAAACCCTCAACTTGCACTGTAAAAAATAACTCCACACCTATGGGGGTATTCCTGGATATCTCCACGGCTTTCGACACCATTGACCAAAACTTCTTCTTCACCAAGCTTTGATCATTACGGTGTCCTGAGGTAGCCTTGGAGTGGTTCAGGAGTTACCTAACTAAACCGCTCCCAATCAGTCTATGTACACCGCCACCGCATTCACCAATCAAACCTATCACAGTTTGGCGTCCGCAAGGCTCAAGCCTTGGACACCTACTTTTATCATTTACATGAATGACATCACCAACATCATAATAATAACAACGTACTCTTATTGGCAGATGACACAACATTTCTCTCAACCCTAACAATTAAGAGCTGTTTTAACAGCTAGGATATCACGAAATCGCAAAAAGTCACTACTGGTTCGGGCTAACAAACCTTCTCTCAATGTTCATAAACTACTACTACATGTTTTCTATCACACAACACCAATCACAATGCAGCACATTAACAATAGAGAACCAGACAATCTCCCAGGTACACGGTCAACCAAATCGGTACGATAAACTAACAGGGAATGTACACATCAAACTCTGTCATACCAAAGCGTCTCACGCAATTGGGACAATCTAAAGGATTGTAAAATAACTACCACCTTCCAGGCTACACCCTAAAATCACTATACAACACACTGTTCTCCCAGTACATTACGACTGTAACATCATCTGGGCATCCAAACTATTCTTCACGACTCAGCAAAACTAACAATCACACAGAAATGGGCCGTCCGCACTATCACAAACTCCCTCCCTAGAACTCACACTTTGCCATATTTCACTCCACTGAAAAACAATTAAACTAGGCACCTTAATCACTTCAAAACAGAGCTCTTCATGTTTGACTAATCACAACGATCGTTTACCTCGAACTCAGCAATTACTTTACCACAAAAAGACAAATCCACAAGCTATACACCAGACAAGCTGACAAAACTTCATCTTCCCCTCCCAAATCTGCCTATGAAAAGCACTTATTCAGTTATCACGGCGCAAAAACTTTGGAATGATCTTCCAGAATCCACACACAATTCAAACAAATAAATTACTTTTAAAGCTCAACTGAAATAAACTTTTCATCATTACCAGACATCTTAATAATTATCCTCAAGTCCTTTTTATCTCCTCACTTTTATCTTCATCTCATTTCTATCTCGCTCCTGACTTTTTTCTTCAAAACTTTCCTCTCCTTCCTCTGTTTCCTCATATGCAATAGATTGACATACTCAAGCAAGACAGGTGTTTATGAAAAGTCTGTCCTTGTCCAATTCCCTTATCCTGTATTCCCGTTATATGTTTGTTTAGCGATTAGATAATTGTTTTGTTTTGTTAATATATATTTACCTATGTAAATTTCTAGTAGACTCATCCCTTTTTTGGTCCATTTTATTGTATATCGAGTTATTTTCTCTTTGGTTTACAGGGCCAGCAGTAACTATAAGCCCTTTCGGGTTGTCCATTACTGGTCCTAGCATATCATATCTATCATCTGTTCATCTTAGCACAGTTTACAATTGATACTTTATGTATTATTTTATAATATACTGTATTATTCATTTCTGTCATGTACGATATGTTATGCTGAATAAATAAATTGAATTGAAAAATTGAAAAAAAAAATTGAAAAATATTTGTCGTCATTGTTTTATTATATCCACCGTCTTTTATTTTCTGTACAGTATTTTGCTCTGCTCATATTTAGAATAGTAACTTAGCGACTTGACCAAATTTTATCTCCAGTGGGTCTGACAAATCTGCGTGATGAATAATGTAATTGCAGCGGTGGGGTTAAACACCAAATGAAAGGAAATGGTTGGGGCTATAATTTCCAAATTATTTTAATACTAAAATAGTTGTACTTATTGTTTTATCCACGGTCTTTTATTGTCTGTGCAGTATTTTCCTCTACTCATATTGAGAATAGTAACTTAGCGACTTGCCCAAACTTAAATGTTTTATCTTCAGTGTATCTGACAAATCCACATGAATACTGCAAATTGCAGCGGGGAGAATAAATACCAAATAAATGGAAATGGTATAAATGGATGTTGGAGACCATTATGATATAATATGTTATAATATGCACCATTTGATAGACACAACGAACAACACAAATAAACCACTGAAAACCAAACTTGAGTTACATCAAACACAATGTCAGAACTTTGTCATTGTGAACAGAGACGATTTCCCTTATTTGTCAAAGACATGTTGTCTTTAAATTTTTTAATATTAAAATATTTAGTTTACAAGGTTATACTGAGTTAATTGAACCAAACTTAAGTAGTAAGGATAAAGAAAGAGACAGGAGGAAAACAAAAAACAGGCACCTGCATACTTTAGCATGCCTTGATTGTGTATTCATCAGTCAAACTTGAAATGACTTAAATTGTGGCTTACTTACGTAATCGCCTTGGTTCTAAAAACAGTGAAGCAAGTTACATGAAATTTGAATAGTATGTTGAGAAAAGGATAGGCCGTACAGATATCTCGCAACATTTCAACATTAAAAAAAAAGGATTAGTACCAGGAGATTTTTGTACTTAAAAGACACTTTATTGAACCTTTCAAGGTGAACCTGCTTCAACGATCTAACGCAAACTTGGAATGGGGTAATTTGACAGCAAGTTACATAATAGCCTTTTTTTTTTCAAAACTAGTGAACCGATTCGACAACGTTGGAAGGATGTACGAAACAAGTTCGTCATTCAGAAATATGTTATAAAAATTGATATAAATGCTCCAGTTAATTTGAAATTAAAAATTCTAGAACCAACTCGCGAGGATTGCATTTAGTTTGGGACACTCTGTCTCGATATAATAAAAAATAAGAAAAAAAAGAAACGAAGGAAGGAGGGAGGGGGAGGAAGGGAGGGCGGGGAGGGGGAATGGGGAGGGGAAGGGGTAAAGGAGAAAAGGGAGGGAGGGGAATGGGCAGCTTTTTGTTCTGGAAAACAGGATACGTACTTACTGGACCGCCGTATTGAGTGCCCTATTTCTCCCGTTTTAGCCGGAAAACGCCGGACTATAATTACTTATTCACATGTTGATTCAGCTGCAGCTGGTGTGGCTACGTGTCACAAACAAACCTCTCTATGAAGCCTGTATAGCAGATTCTAGTGAAAAGTCACCGGACCGCTAATCACCGATGGCAATTCGCATATGTGTAGTATATTCGGGGATGACCTAAGTATACACGAATCCGACGGCGACTATTATCGCCCTTACGCCGTGGGCGGCGCCCTCACCATCCGCCATGACTCGGGGGCATCTTTTGCATTTCTCGGTATACCACCGCGTTTACGTTGTACGTGTTACCACAAAGAAGCGGATAATTTTGATCAGTTCGACGGCCCAAAAAAACCAACACGTTATTTCACTGTTATCCATTTGGATATCATCAGGGGGTCAGGAAAAAATGTTGTAAATTTCTTGGCTGCACAGATAGCGATAGTAAAAAGTTACAAAAAGGAAAGGGAAACGAACATACGTTGCGAATTCACTCCTAATGACACAAAAATGAAACAATCATCTGTTCCATTTCAGTTCTAAATACCACAATGTAACTCGCCGGTCATTTCACGTGTACTTGATGTCCAGGCGTAGCACAATTCCCTGCACAAACGAGACTAATTTTTGTTCAGATCTCCGAAATCGATCACAGGGGCACGGAAGTGTCCTTACTAAAACACCAACAACCCGCTTCGGAAGATGGTCAAGGTTTTTCAGCAAATACGATCGGTCTTTGGGACCTATTCAATTTTTCACGTACCCGGAATATATCAACATTCTATTGTTACTTTATTTTTGTCTGATGTTTGAATTTTACGAAAAATGTTTTTCTCACGCGGGGATGTGACTACAATTCTTTAAACAGTATTATAACCATAAGCGTTCATTTCTGCGTCACGCAAAGTCCAAGTGGGCGAGTAACCTTCAATTTTTACAACAACCGTAAGACACTTGCCCTGGTATTCCAGTTTAGTCCAGTCCCTGATCATCATCCTTCATAAATCCATGGAAATAAACGGTGTAAATGGTTTAACAATTGCAAAAAGGTAGGTTGTAAATTTTTATCCATGATATGGGCTTATTATTTCGCAATATTGCGGCGTTGTGTGTAATGTGTGTTTTGGTGGCCGGGATGCCCCCAGTAATGCGGCGAAGTTAGAGGGTGTCCTTCGAGGATTCCCCGTCGGATTCGTGTACAAACGAAACCGAATCTGGGGTACATTGTACGTGTAATGCAAACCATACTTGACCTCAGACCCTCCCTCTGGTCCACGGTGATGAAACGCGAAGCGACTGAAAATTACAACTAGACTCTTCAAACCAAATCCGTGTATGGCAAGCCACAAATGCCATAACGTATTGCTGCAACGCGTGCGAGAAAAGAGTAGCCACGCGTTGCGACATGTCGGAACGCGTTGCGACATTTCAGAAACGCGTTGCTCTGCCGGCGAATCAAAATCATGAATTCTGTGACGTATTTCCAAAAAAATTAGACCCACAACGCGTTGCTAGATCCATTGCAACCGTTTGACAAACTTACAAACGCGTGCGCGTTCACAACGAGTTGCAAGCTTCCAAACGCGTTGCTAAGGTTAACAAGCCATAAGTGACATAACGTATTGACCACGCGGTTTGAGAAAGTCACAACGCGTTGACGGACATTGCGGCAACCGCCCCGGTTGGCGACAATTTCGGCAACGGCGTTTGCGACCCCCTTCGGAAACGCCGTTGACGACCATTTCGGCAAACGGCGTTGCGGACATTCAGCAACCCGTGCGGTGCTCGGCCCCAATCAAATCCTGGAATTATGTGACGTATTTCAAAAATGCGCAAGACTATATACACGGCCGCCGTGTATTATAGAGGCCGGTTGTTAGTGCCCGGCAGACCGGTTTGTAGTAGTGAAGCCTTACGGCCGAGGCTACATACACGGCAAAAATCTGCCCGGCGGCTGTGTAGGAATGTCACGTGACCCGGCAGCAGTGTATGAATGTGGGCCACATGGACCGGACTGCCGTCTGTGTTGGATTCATAATGAGGATAGAATAATAAGGCAAGAGGTCGTACTTTTTGGATTTTTTTTTTTGGAAATATTTACTCTTGTGTTTCGTTTGTTAATTTTAATTTTTTTCTTATGGGTAGTATTTTAATATTGTACAGGTGTATGATATGTTAATATATTCATTTCTTTTTTATTCGATTTTGTTATTGCTTTAAGTTTGAAACGGTATGGTAGTGAGTGTTATTATATATTTGCATTTCGAGAGTTGACAATCAGAAGGACGTAATCAACACTAACAGAAATATTAAACAATTCTTTAATTCGACTGTTCATAATAGCTCATTCTAAGTTTATATAATGTTGCTTACAGTACCCATATACGCGCTTTATGAGATGTTTACAATGGTAAGGAAAGATTTGACTTAGTTAGAAAATATTAAACCTCACATTTCTCAAAGAAGTATTACAGCAGAATTAAAGAAAATTCTTTAATATTTCGTTCAGTGTTGGTTTAAGTTACGTCCTTCTGATTCTCAACCCTCGATTTGTTTATTTGTACTTTTTTATGTAAGTTGTCATTTTGTTTTGGTTTCTTTTTAGTACTGTTGAATTTATTTTTTATTTTTTGTCGGCTTTCTTACTTACTTTTAATCTATTTTTTATTTTGGTTTGTATTTAGTTTTTGGTAATCTAGTATTGTTTTTTATTTTTTAAAAATCATTTCATTTTTTATTGATTTTTTAATATCGTTTTTATTTCGTTATCGTTTATTATTTTTTGGTCGTATTTTTAATTGTTTTTAATTTGTTTTATTTTGTTTTATTTTAATCATCTTTCCTTTCATTTATTGTAAACTGGTATATTCTTCTCTTTATTTAGGCTACCTTATTGTTGTTATTTTAGTATGTTGTTGTAAGAGTATGCAACTAGCAACTATTTTAAAAGAGGCAACTAGATCCCATCTTTGGGTCCTAGAAATTGGTAGTTTGCCTTTGCCGCCATCGTGTATCTTTGTTATTTCATAAAATCTCCTGTAATTTATTTTAAAAGTCACTCTGACATTGGCGTTACCACTATTCTGTAGAAAAACTGTAAACAAACACTATCCAATCCTCCACTGACTACTCAAACTAGAGTTGTATCTTCCAAATGATGTAAATAAGGACATTATTTTTATTCCTTTGTTATTGACAATCGGAACTAAATTGGTCGGCAAATTGTCGGTAGTCACGATTAATGAATCGCGTATTGATGTATGTTATGGCGACCGGTAACACTGCGCCCGACATGCAATGAATGCGAGTCTGTAACTGGCACATGGCTTCGACATGTGTTCCATCTAGTGAATAAATTGAAGATTGTTTTCTACACGCTTCATACATATAATAAGTAAATTTCCATTTGTGCTAAGTGAAAGCTATACCGATGGAATATTTCAATCGTATTTTGGGCTTTTTTAAGGCTGGATTTTATTGATCAATGGCTCCACCTATCAAGGCCTACATGAGCAAATCAGGAAGCCAAACACATGTTGATTGACGAAAAAACGAAGTTGGCCCGTGCATATAGCCTCCGGGTTTTTACGTACACGGCAGCCGGTATATATTCACTCTGCCTCAAAATATAAATTCCAACCGTTGCGACCTCACAACGCGTTGCAAACCTTCCACCACGCGTTGCAGCAATACTTTTGGACACTTATTGCCTTCACAACGCGTTGTAAGTTTACAACGCGTTGTGAATCTCGCAACGCGTTGTGATGGCTGCAACGCGTTGTGAAAGGCCTTATGGCAAGTCTATAAAATGCATAACGTATTGCCGCAACGCGTTGCGTAGGCTTGCAACGCGTTTTTGCGACATTTCAGCACGCGTTGCGGTTTGTTCTGCCAATCACATCATGAATTCTGTGACCGTATTTCAAAAAATAGACCCACAAACGCGTTGCAATATCTAGCCATCGCGTTGTGGAACTCACAATGCGTTGCATCCTTCACAACGCTTTTGCGAGATCACAACTCGTTTGCGAGCTTTACACGCGTTGCGAAGGTCCAAAAGAGCCATCAGGGTCATAAACGTATGCCGCAACGCGTTGTGAGAAAGTATCAACGCGCTGCCGACATTTCGGCAACGTGTTGCGGCGTCGGCCAATCAGAATCAACGAAGTTCTGTGACGGTATTTCAAAAAATAGAACCCAACGTCGTTGCGGCAATACTTTATGACCCGTATGGCTTTCACAACGCGTTTGCAAGCCATCACAACGCGTTTGTGAGCTTCACAACAGCGTTGTAAAGGTTTGCAAACGCGTTGTGAAGGTCGCACAACGCGTTGTGAGATTTATATTTTTTGAAATCGGTCACAGAAATTCCAATGATGTTTTGATTGGCCTACACGGCTGAAATGTTGCAGACGCGTTGACGAAATGTCGCAACGCGTTGCCGAAAAATTTTGGTCGCACCGCGTTGTGACTTTCTCACAACGCGTTGCGGCAATACGTTTGACCCTTATGGCTTGTGGCCTAGCAACGCGTTGTGAAGCTGCCAACGCGTTGTGAAGCTCGCCACGCGGTGGGAAGGTTTGCAGCGCGTTGCCAAAGTATCTAAGCATCCAAAACGCGTTGTGGGTCTATTTTTTAAATACGTACAGAAATTCATGCTTTTGATTGCCGACACTGCAACGGGCGTTGCTGAACTGTCCGCAACGCGTTGCGAATGTCTCAACGCGTTTGCTACTTTCTCGCACGCGGTTGCAGCAATACGTTATGGCCTTTATGGCTTGCGATAGCCATAAGGGTCATAACGTATTTGCGCCGCAACTCGTTTGGATCTATTTTTTGAATACGTCACGAAATTCTTGAATTTGAGGGGTGACGGCCGCAACGCCGTTGCCAATATGTCTCAACGCGTTGCACTTTCTCACACGCGTTGCGGCAATACTCTGACCCTTATTGGCTTGTTAACCTTAGCAACCCGCGTTGTGAGCCTTTGCAACGCGTTGTGAAGCTCGCCAAGCGTTTGTGAGGGTCGCACGCGTTGTGAATGTTCGCAACGCGTTGCAACATTATCTAGCAACGAGTTGGTGGGCTATTTTTTAAATACTGTCACAGAATTCAGATTTTGATTGGCCGATAAACAACTTGTTTTGCCGAAATGTCTCAACGCGTTTCTACTTTCTCCCAACGCGTTTTGCAGCAATATAATACGGTTATGGCAAGCCATAAAGGCCATAACGTATTGCCGCACGCGTTGCGAGAAAGTTGCAACGCCGGTTCGACTTTTCGTCAACGCGTTGCGACAATTTCCATCAACGCGTGTTGCGGTGTCGGCCAATCACGATCATGAATTTCTGGTGACTATTTAAAAAATAGACCACATACGCTTTGCAAATTATCTAGCAACGCGTTGTGGAAACTCACAACGCCGTTGCAAAGCCTTCACAACGCGTTGGCGAGATCACACGCTTGTGCGTGTACAACGCGTTGGCTGAAGGTCCAAGCCCTAGGGTCATAACGTATTGCCCGCAAAGCTTTGGTGAGGAAAGTAACAACGCGTGGACATTTCGGCAACGCGTTGCGGCGTCGGCCCAATCAAAACATGAATTTCTGTGACTAATTCAAAATCTAGATCCAACAACGCGTTGCGCAATAAGTTATGACCCTTATGCTTTCACACGCGTTGCAAGCCATCACACGCGTTGCGAGCTTCACAACGCGTTGCAACTTCACAACGCGTTGTGAAGGCAATAATGGTTCATAACGTATTGCCGAAAACGCGTTGTGTTGAAGGTTGCAACGCGTTGTGAAGGTCGCAACGCGGTTGTGATACTTATATGTTTGGAAAATGTCACAAATTCATGATTTTGATTGGCCGACACCGCAACGCGTTGCTGAATGTCCGCAACGCGTTGCTGAATGGTCGCAACGCGTTGCCGAATGTTCGCAACGCGTTGTGGACTTTCCTCACACGCGTTGCGGCAAAACAATTATGACCCTATGGCTTGTTAACCTTAGCAACGCGTCGAGCTTGCAACGCGTTGTGAAGCTACGCAACGCGTGTGAGGTTTTGCAACGCGTTGCAAGTATCTACAACGCGTTGTTTGGGTCTATTTTTTGAATCGTCACAAAATTCATGATTTTGATTGGCCGACACCGCAACGCTTGCTGAAATGTCGCAACGCGTTGCCAAATGTCCAACGCGTTGCCAACATGTCGCAACGCGTTGCTATTTCTCGCAACGCGTTTGCAGCAATACGTTATGCCCTTATGGCCTTTCCATATACGTTTTCTTCCCTTTTGGCTTGCCAGATCCGTGGACCCCCGAACGGAGGGAAAACGTCTCAATCCCCCCGAGGGTCGGGTGAAGTTACTACTCCAGGCCACAAACATTGTCGAAACACATGCTCTAGTATAGTAGCAGAGATTATCGACGTGCCGCATGTGCGTAAGAGACACTTAGCCAACCAATCATGTGGCGCCTATTTTTTGCGCAGATTTAAAAAAAACGGGCCCTGGGAACTGAGCGGCTATTGACAACCACCTGGGGTTTCCGCACGCGCACAAAGACACCGCATTGGTGGTTTGGCTCAAGCAGGGTTGGCCTCTCATTTTCTCTGGTTTAAAGGTTTTTTAGTTGACTTATGATTATGCCTTTTTTATTGCAACTCTATATAAATATAATATAGTACTAGTAGTGTTATGTATTATTATTATTATTATTATCAATCAATTATCCGGAAACCCTTGTCGTGTACATTTATTGCTCATAATTCTGATACGGTACAAATCATTTTTATTTTGATAGTTTGTCACAAGATGTTTTCACTTAATTGATAAAATCTCTATTCTAATTTATTCGCTTTTCATAACCTCGCCTCGTGTCTCCTACATAAGCTTCGTGGAAGAATTTATCATTGCTCGTATCGAATCCTCAGATATCTATTTTACTACTAACAACAGATCTGCCTGTCTGTCCGGCTATGCACTTCGTTATACTTTGACATAAGGGCTTATACTGGGTGTGAGGTGGGGGCACTCACATATTGAAGCCCAGGGCATTCGGGACAGAGGACCCTGAAAAAATAGGTCCTTTGGGTGGGCGAAGAAGCCAAATTACCCCAAATAGGTGTTTTCCATGTGACAAATATGCAATTTTCCTCAAAATGGGGTCTTTGGGTGCGATTTATTTCCCCCCCAAAAATAGGGGACTTTGGGTGATAGGTGGTAAAATTTTCACAAATATGGGGTCTTGGTTGGGTGAAATTAAAAAAATATTGGGTGTTTGTGTTGACAACAATGCTGAAAAATGGGGATCTAAAACAGCCTACATACGCGTCGCTTCCAAGTGGGAGTGCCGGGGGATGGGGGGGGGGTGGTCTATATTTATGCATGAAGGTAGAGGGAGGACCGTATGACTTGTTACCAGGTTTCAAGTGACCCAAACGATCAAAGGTCCTCTGATAGTCAATTGCGTAGACTACTGCCTGGGCAACAGATTTCTCGGCAATTACCCTTAGAAATGGGTACGGTTTTCAGCTTTGGCTGGGCCTTACACCCTTGAGGGAATGGGAAGAATTGCCCGTCCCCCTGACGCGAACGATTTTCCGGGCTCAGCGGGCTGTCCAAAGCCATTAATCCTGCTACCTCTATGGAAAGGAGGGTTATAGAAGGAGTTGAAAATGAAGGGAAGAAAAGGGAAGTAGGTCCATACACAGTATTCTTGGGGTCGGGACTTCGAAAGTTTGAACCTTTGGGAAGAAATCCGTTGCACCTATTTTTCTCCCGTTAAATTGATCTAACCCTCGGGTACTTTTTGAACTCCTTATAACAACAGGTCGATTTTTTTTCTCTTCGATTCTTCGAAATTATTTTCTCCAAATCTGTAACCTTTCATCTAATCGAAAAATCAGGAAATGGACCGTCTTCGTCTTCCCCCTTTTGTGTATCGTGGGTGCGAATGCACCATCGCTTCCGCTTTCTCCGCTGGGCCTGGGGAAGGAGAAGGGAAAATGGGAAAAGAAAAAGAAGAAAAAGAAGAAGTAACGAGAAATAAACGCTCTTGAGGACGACTGGTCTCTGTACTCTAGATAAAATCTGCCAAAAGGTTCATCAAGGAGAACATTCTCTTGTCCACCCGTCTTTACTTTTGAAAATCTACGTAATGCTTTTGACTAGGCACGCAGTATTTGTTTGGGGGATGGGTGGGGGTTTGCGGGCTTCGGAAAGTAGACTTTTTCGGGAAAGTTGTTCTAACCCGCCCCTTAAAATGTCCCTTTTGAACGTTGTGAACTCTCAACCAACCCAGCTCACCACCCAAGTAGACTTTCTAGTGGGAATTTCTATAATTTTTGTTTTTTTTATATAAAAAATCATCAGATGTGGATACCCCCCTCCCCCGCCGCCTAGGGGCCCCCTGTGGTTAGGGTGGTAAGAAGGGACAGGGCTTTCTCTTGTGTGTGCGATTAGATGCCTCCCGTCACACAGTGGATAGGACGTTATTTATCTAATTGAGTATACTTAACAATTATTCATTTTAAAACAATGAGCCTATATTCGCTGCAAATGCTGAGGAATCTTTTTGTTTCTTTTGGGTTATTGAGTTCCAGTTTTTTATTTTTAAATAGTAAAAATGAAAAGAAATCACCGAATAAAAGCAAAACGTATAGAACCTTCATGTCCCACAGAAAGAAAGCGATAGAGAGAAATGGCATGAACTCAAAGAAAAATCGGGTTAAATGTGGATTGACCTTTCTCATCTATAATATTTTTAGCAAAAGTTAAGTCATGATAATTACTACTATTCAACCCATTTGAAAATACATTTTTAAATTGACCTGTTCACAAGGATGACTTACGGGTCAGTTAATGGACACGCTAGCTGTAAATTGAAATTGAGATGAAGTGAGGAAAAAGATTTTCGTCAGACAGCTGTATAGCGCTGGCAGTGGCGTAACCAGCTTTTTTTTTTTGGGGGGGGGGGCAAGGGGCACTTTTTTCAGGGGGAAATCATTTATTAAAAGTTGTTTAGTATAGTATAGGCATTTTAAGATCCCCCCCCCCCCTACGTTTTTTATTTTTTTTACTAAGATCATGTTTTCTAGAATGACGTAACCACTGGGCTTTTGGTAATGGCGAGCTTTGTGCTTTGTGTGGGCACCGGCAGTAATGCATATAGTCGTAGCCCTATTAATTTGCAGATGATCAGCCCATCCTCAATAAGGAAAAATACTAACGCAACCAACAAACAAAACAAATAAAAAAAACGAGGAAGAAATACAAGGACTTCTGATTTCTCAGGCTTCTCCTTCCCTCCCCTTTTTTTTTTTTTATTTTATTGTTATTGGTTTATTTCCATACTCCTCCTTCAGACAATGTATGTACATAAATCTGAGATGAGCATAAATTATATGCACAAAGCAAAGCACGAAAGTGAAACAACTGCAACTGTACTCAAAACTTTAAAAAGGAGGTATTCAATTAGCTGCGGTCGCGTTATCGATAAATGAGACCTATAAGTCGCTGCCATTGATACCACCTGTTGAGTTCGTATCTGCGGTCCCCGGATTAGCCAGTCAAAATTAACCGAGATGTGCTCAAGGTCATGCGGTCACAGTTACTTGTGAAATCGAATACTGCTGGAGACAGTTTCCCGACAAAATTCGTACAGTCCTCGGCGCTCCTCCCCTACCTAGTTAATTCCCCAGTAGCCCTGTGGCACCTTCACGTTTTTCACGTTCTGTGGACATACAAGTTAGTTGCTGGCTCAGAAGGGGAAAATGGTAAAGCGGAAAAAAATCTTGAAGGGGAATTAATAATATCCATATATCTGTGAGACTAGTAGTCCAAAAGCACTTACCAGTTAACATGGTTACTACTGCATGAATTATGTGTAGGTGAGCTGAAAAAACCTGAATTATGGCATTTTAAAGAATTTTAAGGCTTTTTAACATGGTTGAATCTTGATGTTGTTCGAACATACCACGCCTTACTCGAAAATCAAACGCGATAATTATAAAACCTTGACATACCTCTATTAATCGCCTAATGTCTGTCCCTTTTCCGTAGTTTCGCTATTCCTTTGGTTACGTGCACGGATCGGGTTCTTGGGTAAGAGCAAAAGGGGCCGCCATGCCTTCCGGTTTCCTCACGTTCGAACGGCGAACAACCTATCAGTGTGTAGAGATCAGTGCGTGCGACAACCCCCCCCAGGGGGTTGTCACAATCCGCTCAGTTCCCAGGGCGTTTTAAATTCTGCGCAAAAAATAAGCCGACACACTGATTGGTCTGGCAAAGTGTCTCTTACGCGCACATACGGCACGTCGATAATCTCGCTAGTTATACTAAACCATGTGGTTTTGTGACTAATGTTTGTGGCGGAGTCTCACCGACCTCGGGGGAGATTTGAGACGGTTTCCCTACAGATTTCGGAGGGTCCACGGATATGGGTTGAGAGTCTAGTTTCATTTCAGTCGCTTATCGTTTTCATCACCGTGGAACCGAGGGAAGGGTCTACTAAGTAACGGCTTGGGCCGATTTAATTATTTTTGTATGAAAAAAAGCGCTTTAAAAGTCGACAATTACAAAAAATTTCGGCGCAAAAATCCCACGCGTAAAGCGGCCCAGCGCGAAAACACATTTTGGGGGTCCCTAGGCCCCCCCCCCGGGTCACTTAGGTTAAGCTTTTGGCCATATTTTCAATTTATTAGAAAAGGAAGAACAGGAACAAACATCATGAGAGATTGTTGCTGGGCAAGCTTTAACCGAACAACTGTGTGCTAACCAAAATCCGTAACTTATTGCTTACTTCATTTCTATTCAATTTAACCGCCTTACCGCGTTTTCAGAAGAAAATTTAGTGTCAACACGACCTATATTATAATGTACACTGGTTAGTTATGTGAGGAGAAGACGGGTATTTGTCACTCAACCCCGAATCGTGAGGTGGGTAACACCTGGCTTAAAAAAAAAAACCAAAAATGGCCCTACATACCCGGCCATTGTAATATCTTTAGCTAATGGTTAGCTGAAACAGCTATACCTATCAATTGGTCTCTGATATTGGGAAAAATAAATGAGGGGTGACATTTATGTATTTTAAGAGAAAATGTGCGGTGTTAGGTGCGGGAACAGACAGTTATGTGATCGTAATAATTTATTAGTGAATTTAACTTGGTTTTCCCTAGCCCAGATGGGGACTAAGAATTTGTTATAAAGTGGTTATTTGGTCTACGTCCCATGGTCTAATATAAGAATGGATAGTGCCTACGAAAAGATTGAAGATTGATGGACAATAGTTTCGTGGGGTGATTGTTTAGGCAATATAGGGCGGAATGGGATGCTAGGGTTATGGAACTTGGGGAGAGCATAAACATTTATCCGGTCTAGGCTTATCGGGTAAACAGATTCTAAGTTCATTATATCCGTTGTCACTAGATATGATGAAAGAGATCATTCATAAACACGGATACTTATTAGTTATTTCATCTGGGGATCTTGATGTGAGTTTCCTATAGTACTGTGTGAAAAAAAAATGAAGAGCTGATTTCAAACTGAGTTGGTAGGATGGGTTTGTCACATTTACCAAAAAAGTGCGTTATCGTAGGTGTGGGGAAATGGGAATTGGTTTTTTCGGGAGTCAAAGGTCAATAACAGTTGATTCATGTGAAAAAGTATGACCAAGGAATTCGTTTACATCATTAAGGAATTTCCAAAAAAAAAAAGGGTTTTGATAGTTTGTGACTATCGGCGGCCGAAAGTTTGGGAGTTATGGCCTTAAAACAGCAAAAATCAATAAAAAGGATCATTTCAGATGAACAGGGGTCAACATTTAAAAATTATTCGATTTGGATAGACCCTCCATCGGGTCCACGGTGATGGAAACGCTAAGCGACTGAAAAATTACAAACTAGGAATATTCAAACAATATATCCGTGAACCCTCCGAATCTGTAGGGAAACGTCTCCCCAAATCTCCCCCGAAGTCGGGGGAAGTACTCCGCCACAAACTTTAATCAAAACACGGTTCTATTATATAGCAGAGATTCTGACGTGCCGGGTAATGTGCGTAAGAGACACTTTGCCAGACCAATCAGTGTGGCGGCTTATTTTTTTGCGCAGATGTAAAACTGGCCCTGGGGAACTGTGATAGAGCGGCTATTTGACAACCACCTGGGTTGTCGCACGCGCACAACCGCATTGTGGTTTGCTTCAAGCAGGGTTTTTGTTGGGCCTCTCAGTTCTCCAGGTTTTAATGTTTTTTAGGTTGACTTTTATGATGATGCATGTTTTATTGCACTCTCAATTAAAGTATACTATACTATGTAGTGGTTATGTATTATTATTATATTATTATATCAATCAAATTATCCGGAAACCCTTGTCGTGTACATTTTTGCTCATATTACATATACGGTAAAAATCATTTTTATTTTGATAGTTGTCACAAACTGTTTGTCACTAATTGAATAAATATCTCTATTCTAACTAATTTTATTCACATTTCAATAACCTGACCTATCCTGCGCCTCGTGCATCTTAAATGAACTTGGTGAAGACAATTTTATCATTGCTCGTATCGAAAATCCTCAGATATCTATATACTACTAAAACATATCTGCCTGTCTTTCCGGCTTATTTTTTTTGCGTTAGAACTTTGACAATGGGCTGATAACTGGGTGGAGGTGGGGGCACTCACTATGACAGCCAAGGGCATTCGGGTGGACAAGAGGATACTGAAAAAATAGGGGCCTTTGGGTGGGAGATAGCCAAATTGACCCCAAAATAGGGGTGTTCCTGTGACAAATATGCATATTTTTTTTTTTTTTTTTTTTTTTTTTTTTTAAATTCACCCAAAAAAAGGGGTCTTTGGGGTGATATGGTAACATTTCAACCAAATAGGGTCTTTGTGAAATTAAAAGATATGGGGTGTTGGGTGACCACAATCGAAAAGGGAAATTAACAGCCTTACAATACTCGTCGCTTCCAAGATGGATGCCCCGGGGGGGGGGGGGTGGGTCTAATATTTAGCATGAAGGTAGAAGGGAGGACAGTCTGACGTTTGTTTACCCAGGGTTTCAGAATGACCCAACAGATCAAAGGTCATCTAGAGGTCAATTTGCGTTGAACTACTGACGTCTGTGCACGATTTTTCGGCCACATTTTACCCTTAGAAATGGGTAAGCGGTTTTTCCATCTTGGCATTTGGCCTGACCCCTGGACGGGATGGGAGAATTTTCCCCGGACGCGAACGACTTTTGCCCCCCGAGCGCAGCGGGCTGTCCAAGCCATTAATCCTGCTACCTCTATGGAAAGGAGGGTTTTATGGAAAGGATTTAAAGAAGGAGAAGAAAGGGGAAGTGGTCCCATACTCATGATTCGTGGGGTCGGGACTTCGGTGGTTAACCTTTTGGGAAAGAAATCCGCGCACATATTTTCTTCCCCGTTAAAGTGGATCTAACCCTTGGGAACTTTTTGAACTCCTGATAACAACAGGTCGATTTTTTCTTCGATTCTCGAATTTCTCTCCAAAAACTGTTAACCTTTAAAATTAAGCTTGAAAAATCATGAAATTGGACCGTCTTCGTCTTCCCCTTTTGTGGTATCTGGTGCGAATGCACCAATCGCTTCCCTCCGCTTTCCCCGCCTGGGGGCCTGGGGAATGGAGAAGGAAAATGGGTAAAAAGAAAAAGGAAGAAAAAGAGAGGTACGAGAAATAAACGCTCTTGAGGACGACGGGTCTCTGTACTCTAGGATAATATTCTCTTGTCCTCCACCTTCTTTTTACTTTGAAAAGGATTGTTAACGTAATGCTTTTGACTAGGCACGCCAGTATTTGGTGTTTTGGTGGAGGGGTGGGGGAGGGTTTGCAGGGCGTTCTGGAAAGTCCCCAGACTTTTTCCCGGTAAATTTGTTATAAAAAAAAGACGCCCCTAAATGCCCCTTTTTTACGTTGTGAACACTCTCACCACCCAGCTCACCACCAAAAGTAAAAAAAAAAAGAAATTTTCTAGTGAGAATTTCTATAAATTTTTGATTTTTTTTATATAAAAAATCACAAAAGTTGATCCCCCCCTCCCCCCCGCCGCCTATGGCCTGTGGTTAGGGGTACAAATGGACAGGGCTTTCTCTTTGGGTTAGATGCCTCCCGTCACAAACATTGGATGGGACTTTGTTTATCTGATTGGAGTATAATTAAATTATTCATTTTTAAACAAGGAGCCTAATATTCGCTGCAATACTGGGTAATAATTTTGTTATTTTTGGGTTATTGAGTTCCAAGTTTTGTTATTTTAAAATAGTAAAAATGAAAAATCACCGAATAAAAGCAAAACGTAATAGAACCATCATGTCCCACATAAAAGCGATAGGGAAGCATGGCTCGGAAATCAAAGAAAAATCGGTTAAAATTGGTTGACCTTTACTCCTCTTAATAGTTTTAGCAAAGTATAAGTATGATAAGTTTACATAGTTCACCCATTGTGAAATACAATTTTTAATTACCTGTTTTTTTTTTCAAACAAGGATGACTTACGGTCAGTGAATTACCACTCAGCTGTGAATATTGAAATTGAGATGAGTGAGGAAGATTTCGTCAACAGCTGTATAGCGTCGGGCAGTGTCGTAAACCACTTTTTTTTTGGGGGGGGGGCAAGGGGGCAACATGTATTTTTCAGGGGGAAGTCATTTATAAATTTGTTAGTATAGTATATGGCACTATGTAAGATTCCCCCCCCCCCCCGATAGCACTGCACTGGCAAATCATGTTTTCTAGAAGAATGGACACCACTGGGGCTTTGGTAAATGATAGCTTGTGCTTGTGGCACCTGCAGTATGCATATGCGTATCCTATTTATTCAGATGATCAGCCCATCCTCAATAAGAAAATACTAACCAACCAACACACAAACACATAAAAAACGAGAAGACATCAACAAGGACCTTCTGATTTCTCCTGCTCCTTCCCAGTTTTTGTTTTTATTTATTGTTTTGTTTATTTCCAGTACTCACTCACAATTATACACTAAATCTGAGATGATCATAAATTATATGCACAAAGCACGAATGAAACACTGCACTGTACTCAAACTAAAGAAAGGAGCTATTCAATTAGTTGCGGTCGCGTAATCGATAATGAGACCTATAAGTCGCATGCCCATTATACCACCTGTGATTTCGGCGCGGTCCCATTAGCATTCAAATTAACGCGAGATGTGCGCAAGGTCTGCGTCACGTTATTGTGAATCGATACTGCTGGAGACAGTTTCCCTACAGATTCGTACCGTCTCTGCGGGCTACCCCTACCGAGTGTTATTCCCAGTAGCCCTGTGCAATTCACGTTTTCACGTTCTGTGGACCATAACAAGTTGTTGGCAGGGCTGTCCAGTAAGGGGTTGGTAAGCTGAAAAGTCCTCGGTTATAGTTAGCCATTATCTTTTTTGACCATGCGCTCTAAACCTAGAGACAGAGCGAGCTTTGGGTTTACAGTCATGCGGTGACCGCGCCCCACAAACACGTTCCGTGCATATATTATGACAGCAATCAATACTCGCATTTCGAGCTTTGCATTTCCCGTTCAAACTTGGTTCCACTGCTGGAAAATAGCCATGCATATTTGCTATGTCCAGCCTTATAAAATTAAATGTCACCTTGCAATGATGACACTGTGGGTTCAGAAAAGATCTAAGTAATACCGACACACATAGTAACACCTCACTAGTCACATTATATCGCGCATATCTACCATTATTTAGGAGTACTTTTTCAACCCTCAGTTTCCGGGATTGACTCATGGCGCAACGGTACTGACATAAAAACAACACAAACACTGAACAACGGAAAGTCTTATTTAAATTCTGCTTTCAGCTTCCGATAGCCGAGACCATACCGGATTTCCCCATGATCCATGGCGCATTATAATTTTTTACCACCTGAGGTGAGGTCTAAAAAAGTCTCTCGAACGTCTGAACACACCATACATAATTTTAAATCTCCCCATTTGTATCGCAATATAACGTCATCATTTCAGTGAGATGAAGTAATACGGCGCTTCTTCTTTGTAAATGTATTCAAAGAAGTGTGTACGTGCGTGTTTTAAATTAGGCATGTTATATGACATATCGTGGGGCTGATGTTTTAGCACTTATTGTATATAGTATTATAAATTCGTCCAATAATTTTAGCATACCTCCTTTCATATATATGGTTCACCAATATTTTTGCTGAAGAAGTAAGCGGTAGGTAATGACTTATAATGATTATAAATAGGTACTTTCAGAAAATCGTGGAAATTTACAATCACGTGTACGTGTGTATCGCTTTCGTCTTATCTTGAGATAAGGTTCCTTTTCTCGAAATAAAGAAGCTGTCTCGAGATAACGCTCGATTAACTAGAGATATCAAAGATCTCGAGATAAGGTTTACATGTCTAGAAAAAAGGAACATTATTCCACTGAAGCTAAGTTTTATTAACCCAAGAAAAGGCCTGTTAATTGGGGGTTTGTTAACCATAGATAAAGGCTGTTATTAGAATTTCAGCTTCGTTATCTCGAGATAAGCTTTTTGTTAACGGTAGATAAAGGCCGTCATCTAGGGTTCAGCTTTGTTAACCCCAGATAAAGACCGTTATTTGGGATTTACCATAAGTTATCTCCAAATGAAGCCTGGTGTCATATACTTACTGTGTCCTTGTGACTGAGTGTCCTACCACCGATATGTCTATTGTGTTCTCCATTGAGTGCTGTATGGCATCATTTGTTTCAGCACTGTACCCAAATGGCCTCGTCTACAAGGTCACGTTTATTCCGTACATGTTGCTATGGTAGCTAGGACACTCTCTCATGGGGACACTCAGTTTAGTACACCGGTATTTGGGGTTTAGCTTTACTAACTCCAGATAAGGTGCGTTATTTTGGGGTCACCCTTGTTATCTCGAGATAATCTTCCTTTATTTACCGATAAGAAAGCCTTATGCCAAGATAAGCTTTGTTAACCCTTGTAGCTCCATTAATAAGTGTTATCTCTAGTTAACGGATATTTGGAGATAATATTTCCTTATCTCAAGATAAGGTGAAGGCTGATGGTTTGTCGAGTTTCAGGAAGCTTGTTTCTGCCGGAGTAAATAAGCGTTTGCATCATCTTAACATCCAGTGATAGCGAAATTAGTGGTGTTTGTGCAAGTTTTCGCAATTTATTTCAGGATAAAGGACATACTGTATTCTAGCCGCGGGGCGTCATACATCGAACTACGCCACTGAACTGTATTTTGTCATGCTTTATTAAACAGTCTGATATTTGACTTCTAGTTCAATCTATTCATTGAACCACAAATATGCTGAAACAGGAAACAGTCAGCCCTGGCACTCCCTTTCCCGTTCCGACGCGGAATCAGACAACATTGGACAGTTCCAACTCTTTTTTGTTCTACTTGGTGAGTATAAAATATAAATACTTTTGGGTTAAGCTCAGAAAACGAGAAATGATAATCAGCACTATACTTTTTACTTTTAACGTCATACAAGATGTTAATAGAAATCTGCAACCATTCAGATCAGTTCTGAAACTATACATGTTCTTTTATTCATTTTTATTTACTACGCCATTGCTTTGTTTTGTGGACCGCCGATCCACGCAAGCATTGTATATTATGATATAGCAAAGTTTTATATATTCTTCTTGGTAGGTGGGTAACCCGGTCGAAAACCTCGCACAGCTGTTTGAAAGTATCAACGGCGACACACTTTGACAACTAATTCTGATTATTTGTACCACTGACTTCGTGCTGTGTAAATTTTATGACATTTCATTGCGGGCAACTATATTTTCTTTCAAATCTATTTTTACACGTCCTTTCTATGGATAATGGGCATATAGAGGGGCCTATAACATACAAATCATGACCTTTGTAGGCCTACATGGCAAGATTCCCGCAATGGATTTTTTTCTGATTTTGCAGAGGTAATAGCTCTTGCATGTCTCTACTTATATCAGTTGTCAAAAATTGTGTCGCCACTGCTTAAAATTGCTCTAAAAATAAAAGAGACAATTTGCATGGGGTCAAAACAGCTGTGCTCGCACCCACCCCAACTTTACTCTATCAGAATTGAGATTTTGCAATTAGACGAAGGTCATATTTTTCTCATTACCCCAGTGAGATTTAAGGCCCAGGATATGTTGTGAACAAAAACGTCACTAAAGGGGCTGCATAAATAAGCACAATTCTACTGCCGAAATGCCTGACCCTAAGTGCCCAAGCTAAAAAACTTCCGTTAGTGCCCAAGGGGGGGGGGGGGTTCCTAGGGACTCAACCCAGATAACCACTTTCCCGTGGGAGTTTGATCATGACACTAACACAAATAAATGGGGGTCACGTAAGAACCACATACCCACAATAAAAATGAAAATCCGACCTTTGACCTATGACCTATGGTCAATTGAAATTGTCACTCTTCGAAACAGAGTGGGCGCCACAGTTCCATCCTCAAGCAACTCCTAATATAATTAAAAACCAAAATAATTCATTATATCTACTCTAGAATAACCAATTAAAATAATCATTGCAAAATATAGCTAAATTTATACCATCTTGTATTTTTCTCAGAAACTTCAAATCGCCTCATTTTTCCCATAGACTTACACAGTTAAGAGCACGGCATGACAAAATTAAAATGATGCTATCAGCATATAAAAGGTTATTTGATTTAAGTATTATTAATTATTAATTAAATTACCTCCTAGGTATATATCTAAGCAAATAAATACCAAGATTAATTACTTTATTTTTTTAATTAGTAAAATATCTATATTTTTTTCACTTCCGTCAGTGCCCAAGGTTCCTAGGGACCCAACCTAATTATTCTAATGAAGCCGTGGGCGGATTTAAATTTTTTTTGTATGAGGAGAAGCGTATTCATAAATTAGACAATTAGCAAAAAACTCCTTGAAAAATTTGATGCGTAACCGAGAAATCGCAAAAAAATCAAATGTTGGGTACTATGGACCCCCCCCCCACGGGCACTTAAGTGTTAATGATATATGCTTCTACGTGGAAGAAAAGGGGAAAAATGACCATCATCTCGTCTTGTTCTCTTGGTGCATGGATCAATGGCTGCAGCGGCTCTATGTTTGCGGATGATTATTGAAGTTTTCAATTGTCGTGCCAGTGATCGTTTCCTTTCTCAGTTTTTCATTTCCCTATTGTTCGAAATATCTGAAGAACTAATTCTATCTATATTTTGTTGAGTCTTGCTGAAATTGGTTGAAAATTGTGGTTGATATTCTTTGTGCATGTTATTGAATCTGTGTTTGGTACTATAGGTGGTCTGTTTATATTCCCACAAAACTTTTGATCGTGGATATAAATTTCAGTCTTCCTTTTTTAATGAACTCACTTCATTTTGGCTCTTTTTCATTTTCGTCACATTAATGTTTTGACTGAATTCACCTGTACAAGTAGGAGCTTTACGTTGAATTACTTCTTGGTAGGGTCCCCAGAGAACGTGCAATGCGTTGGTTCAGTGGATGGCGCTCTCGCCCCACTTAGTGGTAAATACCACGGTAGTCTATGGAAAAACTGACAACTTTGTGCGTGTTTCTTGTACAATTTAAACTCTCACAGGGAAAATAAATAATTTCAGTGCGGTGTGGATGGCATTTTTACCATAACCAACCCTAGCATACGAATGGTGTCTAGACGATTACGCAACCTTATAGGGCCCTTTCACGGAAGGTAAAATATTTTGAATGGACATTTGCTTGCCCTCCAGATCACCCAGGTATATGCGAAGAATACAATGCATGCACCTGGTTCACCAGAACATTTCATAGATTTGTGCAGGTGATTCGTTTGTATTCTTTGTATGCTTAGGTTGTTCTGCAAAATTAACCTATTGACCTCCCGTGAAAGCAAGGGAGTATTAAGGGTTACTTGTCAGAGGAGGCAAACTCCCGGTTTCGAGGCAGATTTTCCTGGTTGGAGGTGAAAATTTCCTGATGAGCAGGCAAAAAAAATTGATTTTGAATGATTTTCAAGCTTTTTTCCGGTCAAAGGTCGGGGGGGGGGATTTACCCCTACCCCTCCCTCCCCCACATGCCTGTTACGCTACTGCGTGAAAGCGCCATATAGACAGGTCCCTGCCACACCACTAGCTACCACTGGCGAGTGCCAAATTGTGTAAAACGTTTTTTCTATGGAGTGTGAACTGCGCACTATGATGAGATTGCGATTTATTCCGTATTGAAATATGTGTTTTAATACACAATTTTACACTCGACGACCCTCCCAGTAGTGGCATTACTTCCGCTATTTTTTATGGAATTTGACCCCGATATGACGTCACAAAATTTCAAATCCAAGCGTTCAGATTAACGAGTGGGATGGGAGTCTGGTTGCATTACAATAACTGGTCACGTAAAAACTACTAATACATTTGATTTAAAGTAAAATGAATGCACTCATAATTATGAACCCGGCAAAAAAAAAAAAAAGCGAAGTCGAACACGCTGGAAATACGTACTATTTTGAACATAAATCACACACACGAAGTACAAAAAAAGTTCAAATCTAGGTCTTTGAAAGTCGACCGCCGTCAGATATGACTATAACATTACATATTGACTTACTTTAACCCAAAAACTTGACTGGCTGATACGCTCATTCGCATATTGATTTTGCCATAGGCCTATCCTCGGGCTGCGGGCACACATTTATGCGTGACAGTGACATGCAAAAGGATACGAACATCCATTACCCGTATTGCTAGTATCCGAAGATAACTCATGTTTCAATTAAGTTTCGTCACTACTTTTTAAAAGTCAACTTACCGAGCTATATGATTTTGTAATTGACGGAAATGTCATATGAAAAGGTGTCAGTTGAAGGAATAACAGGCTGTCATAGGGAATCCACATAGGGGTTTCCCCAGACGTAACCTGTTGCTTACAGTGTAAGTTCAACAATACCAGTAATTGACCTACCTAATGCTCATTTCTGAATGCTGCCATGATGAAATTCTCCACAAGCGTCCACTGCATGACGATGTGCAGTGGTTGAATTTTAGCTACCGTTAGCTAATGTTATGATTGTTGAATTGAAATATGGAATGTCTACACCAGTGTTATTGGTATAGCATAACGTAAGACTGCAGCTGTACGACCATTATTATCATTAACATTCTTTGTTTTCATCACAGTCCATTCACTACATCACACGTGATCATACGCACACAGCACATACGGAGAGTGAAGTATGTAATATCTTGAACAAACTCACTGGCACAAGATGGTGTGCTCGCCCATATACCATAAGATCGACGGCACTTGCCCTGTGCTACTCATGTGCAGAGTATGCTTGCCCTGTGTGGGAAAGATCAACCCATGCCAAGAAGCTTGATTCAGCATTAAATGCCTCCTGCCGGCTTATCACAGGATATCTTCGTCCAACACCAACGGAGAACTTATACATCCCAGCAGGAATTGCTCCACCAGACATCCGCCGTAGTGTAGCGAGCATGCAAGAGCGCAGCTGCCAAGTATCTAATGTGAAGCACCCTATGTCTGGACAGAGACCTGCTGCCAACCGCCTTAAATCCAGAGAGAGTTTCTTAAACAAAGTGCAACCTCTTGAATCAGTCTCTAAGGAATATACGAGAGTCGCATTGTGGAAAGAAAAGACTTGCTGTCAACCAAGTAACATCTATTGGTATTGAACCTGGTGAGCATCTTCCACCTGGAGCTGACTCCTCATGGGCTGGATGGCGATGCCTCAACAGATTGAGAACCCGAACTGGCCTATCTAAAGTTTCCTTGCAGAAGTAGGGCTACCTGGAAACAGATCAAGATACTAGCTGTGGTTGTGGAACAGCACCACATACTATGGAACATCTCTTGGTCTGCCCACTGTTGGAGCAACAATGCACAAACAAGGACCTGTCACCTTGCGGAATTCAGTGAAGCAGCCAGACGTTGTACCCATCCTTTTTTTTTTTGGCGGATCAATTTGAGAACCACTGTGTTGGACACGATAAGAAGAAGAAGCGCATACGATTGCGAAGCATAATTCAGAACGATTGCCCATTACAGTGATTTGGTCCGTTTTTTTTTAACGCAAAACTCAAGCAAACGAGGAGGACACGACCGTCGACAAATCCTGCGTAGAATAAAATATGCCATTAAAATTGATATGGGAATCCAAGTTTTTCTAAACGCTCATTCGCAGGTACTTGAAAAATGTAAACATTACAAACCTGTGCTAGAATTTGACAGCTTGATCGTGACTAAATTTGTCTTATATCAACGATGGAAAAGCCGATTGATAAATGAATATTATGAATGAATAGTAATAAAAATATACATATTTAAGACTTATTATGTAGTTTATGGGAATAATTGTTCCTCGCCTGTTTTTTAAATAATTGATTTTTTTAAAAAACTGCTTAATGAAAGTTGTGGTGTGTCACTTTTTTCAGTAGGGGCCATAAGGTTACGCAAAGGTCAAATCAAAATTGTAAAATGTCCCGACCATGTTGAAAAGTGTGCCATATTGCCCGTCTAGTCATAGGGATTCTAAAAATATATAGTTTGTACCACGACCATGGCTTTGGAGTAGAGTTCTCATTTTCAACAAATTGGAGCATTTTAAAGTTTGATTAACTGTGTATGTAACCTTACATTGGACATTTGACCCTAATGAAAGAGTGACACCACCATTTTAGAGTACTAACTACCTATCATTGATAGAGGGTTCATACTAACTGTCAAAGGTGTTAAACCTTTGCTGTAGTGGGGAATGAGCAATGATATTTGACCTAGGTCCATGCTCCGCTCGAAATCAGTTTCGGGTCCTTTCAAAGTTAATAAAGCGGTCCCAGGTTATTTTAACTCGCTTACTCTAGATCCACGGCAGCCGACATATTCCGCTGAGCTACCGTCATTGTTCAAATAGAGTTTGTACTACTTTAGTAGGCGTCTGTGGGAATTTGATATCCGGGTTTTTTTTTAAAGCAATAAGGTTTTACAACAAAAACAAACAATTTCAGATGCTATACAAGTAGTCATCCAAGATTTTAGCCGTACAGCAGCCTATATAGTTGTTGGTGCATAACCTCACTGCAACGGGCTGTGCCCTTCAGTAAAGCGCTGTAAGTCAATTATTTCTTTTCACCCAGGGGTGCAAATGTGAACGGCAACGTAATGTATGGTGGGAGAATGTGGCCCAATCGCTGAAGAGAGAGAGAGGAGAACCAAACCCAGTGCGAAATTAATAAAATGTAATTAAAATCAATAACGTTTTGTTTTATGAATAGAATGTCACTTAATTCTTTGTACCAGAAACAAAACTTACAGTAACTTGACGCGTAACCCCATTTCTAGTCATTTTACCGTGTGTTAGCATATATCGCTAGACCCCTTCTTTGGATTTTCTTAATACATGGTGGTAAATTGAATAGAAATGAGGTCCAGGAATAAGTTCTGGATCTGGTTCTGCATTAAAGATTTTAGTTGTAGGGTCACAGCTAACCAAGCAACATATCCACATGAGTTTGTTCACATTGTTCTGTTTTTCCAATAAAATGATGAAATATACAGTCAAAATTATTGAACTCACAGTAAAACCTCAAAGTTTATTTAATCGCAAACGAGGTCCAGCTCAATCCAACTGGGTAGGAATAGGAGTCCCAGTATGCAAATGAGGTATGCCATTGATTCCGTTCAACGCTACTGAAACACAATAGCATACAGAGCTTGAAGGAATCAATGGCAATACCTCATTGCGTACTTGGGGCTTTTATGTGAAACGTTTACCCTAAACTGGGCAGGGATACACGAGTACGGGTGTGAACGCGACATTTTCAGCTGCATGGACAAAGTAACGAGTGTCTCCGCAGTTCCAAATAAATATAAAGCGGATCTGAAGTGCTTTGGTCCGCTGAATACCAGCTGGATTTACTTTTAAAATACGCCACTATTTCAGTGATCAATTGTAGCATAGTGTATGTCACTTGATCACTGATATTCAGAAAAGAAATTGAGATGGCATTTTATTCATTTTTCATGAAAAATGTGCAAACCTTTAAAAATTGCCTACCAATTAAAGGTTAATTAATATTATTATTATTATAGTTGGAAAAATGGTTTATTTGGAAGTATGTAACCAAAATGAACAATTTTTCCTTTGATCCCATGGCCAATCAACGCACTATTGGCTTGTGAGGGATATCCAAAGCCTTCAAATTCACCACACCTCATTCCCTCGAGCATCTTTTGGAACCAGCTTAAGCGTTCTTGGATACACGTGTGAAGCAGATATATAGTTCGTGGGAGCCACATCGGGGCTCCATAGGACGATACACGGAAGAAAGCGATGAAAAAACTATGTTGCAGATGCAGAGTCAACTGAATCGATACCCTATTGTTCACAATTGTTCCCGGAATATGAGTACGCCGGGACCATAATTGACTTCTACACCTGTAATCAATGCAGAGAACACATGGAGGACTTATCACGGGTTTTACAGGGGGATTGAGAGATATCCCTCAGCACCGTCTGACCAGACTCATCAATACCGTGCATACACCGATGTCAAGAGGTCATCTGACAAGTGTTGTGTGGGGGGGGGGGGGTACGCACATTACAGAAACAGTACTCAAACTTTTAATTGTAGCCGTTTGCCCAAATGGAAACTGACGTAATGATTCACTTTGCGAATTTCAAAATTGCTTATTTTGTCTTTAATCTACGCCCAGTCGACTGTTTAAAGCAATATTAGCCACATTTTTTTGAAGGGGCCCCCAATTTTTCAAAAATTGGAGATTTTACACGGTGCATTGAGTAAATGGCTAGTTAAACTATACTGTGAGGTTAAGCTCGAAAAATGTCTATGTGTCACAAACGAAGGAATTTTGTACAGAATAAGTATTATCGGGTTCCCCGAGAATAATTCAACGGCCTGCTGGAGGAAACGGCCTTCCATGTGAAATAGCCGGGAAATAGCGCCATGTACGTTGTCTGAGCTATCCATTAGTTGTTTTTTAATAGTTCGGGCAAGTTCAATTTAGAGGTTATTTTCTCGAGGTGGCAATATTTCATCATGACGGACATAACGTAGCATTTCCAGCTATGCCCGTTAAGTCCGATCTGGGATCCCAACTTTAATTACAAAATCGCTTATTTTGTGATAACATACGCATTTTTAGCATCCTCTTTCGCAGGTATAGTTTCCTAGACAAATACCAAAACGTTAACTGTTGGCAAAAATATCAATTTTGAAAATTGGGGGCGCCTTCAAAAAAATGTGCAAATATTGCTTTAATTAAACGTTAATGTCTCTAGTTTTCACACAACCGTTACATTATCGTGGAATAATTATTATTATAGGTAGATTTCAAAATAAGGGAGACCTCATTAAAAGTTTTAGGGCCTGTCCATTCACCGTGAGAGGTAATATGAATTATTTTGATGGCACAGGTTAAAAGGTATGGGCTCGTATTAAAAGGTGTTAGTATTGTAGATAGTAAATAAATGATGACCAAAAAAATTTTTTCCATCTAAAGATAGCTTGGATGTTGAATTGAAGGATCAGGATGAAAAACACCAGCAATTATTTCATTTAAACGTTATTATTTTGAACATAACTTACTTGGACACGCAAAATATCATTTCCTTATCACAACATTGGCGAAATAAGGCATTTTTATATCAATGTACACTTAACACATCTAAGTTTTTAATTTGGCCATCAAAATGGGCCAACCTGTATTAAGAGATTAGCGCAAGACGGATTTAAACATTCTCGGTAACCATGGCATAAGTTATTCTATCATTAGACAGACCATGTAGAACTGAATGCATCAGATTTTCCATTAGCCAAATCTGACAGGAACTTTGTACCATGACACAAATATGTTTGTTACTGCAACAAAGGCCTAGTCTCCGCATTGCCGAGGATTGAACCCATATCAATACCATCCCTGTCGGAATATGCATGGAGTCTCACTTAATTGACAATCTACTATAACTTATCATGACTTGGGCAAACGCTCAACATTAGAAATAAGGAGCGGTTGTTGGTTTGGAGGGAACTATACTTTGTGTTGTGTTATTAAAGAGGACAAGAGGACATTTCCGAACAGAAAGACAACGCCTTGAAAAGATGTAGGTATCACCTTACACACTATTGCTATTGTATATGCTAATACCGGTCTAAACAACCTTTTCACTTGCCAGATCAATAGATATAGAATGTCTGAATCCCGCCGAGATCTGAATGCTTTGACATTGTGTCAAAAACAGTGCTGAACACTGTAAATCGGATTGGATTTGATTGATGGTAATGTAAAGAACCCCTCCCAGTAGATCCTCGTGCATAGAAATGGATAAAAACCTAAAGTCAGGGCCATTAATGAATTGTGATGGTGGTGTCGGCCCACATTGCATTTCTAGAAAATACTACTGCACGAAGGAAATGTTACACTCCAGTGATGGCGTAGTTCTTTAACAATAAAAATGATCGATAAGAACAGTTCGTCGTGCACATATTTCCTGGCAGTCAGGGGTGGCTGGCTAAATGAAGGCGTTTTGCCTCTGCGCAATCGGTTTGAATGATGTAATGATAAAAATAGTATATGACTTCGTTAGTCCAATACTGCCTGATACGAAAGATCAACAGTTTTAAACTCACACAACAGTAATAGGACCTATCATGTGAACATAATACAACTTGCGTTTATCGCATTTGTTTCTGTTGCATTCCTGTACGTTACTGGCTTAGAAGATTTAGAAATATACGTTATTGGTGTGTGTATTAGTTTTAAAAAATAGTCCCCAACTATAACTAAAGAGAGTTCACCTAAAATGCTTCAATCCAAAGTTTGAGATGAATCGGGATTTCGTATTGATGCAGAAAACATTGTGTAAGTTACAACAGTGCCATGGATTACTGTGTATAACAAAAATTTCCAGATTCCGGAATTTCATAAAATAGTTGCGATTTTATTTGAAGGACTTCGATTCGTTGAGCTATTTCACACAGGGTTTAATAGGTGGACAAGCATTATGTATAACCAAAAACATGATTTCTTTGAAAATTGAGAGCGCCTTCCTAGAAGCATTTTAAATCCAAGATTGTGGCGGACTGCGGTGTTCAACTGAGCTTTAATTATTGGTATCAATGTGAGCTGAAAAATCGGTTACACCAATTTTTTTCATTAAAATTTGAAATATTTATTTTAATGATAATTTTGAGTTGTCAAATATGACAAATATGGTTTTGTTTAATGAAATAATTGTATCACTATATAGCTTCTTCTTCTTCTTATCGTGTCCAAACACTGTGGTTCTCAAATATGATCCAGCCAGAGATGGGTACAACGTCTGGCTGCTTCACTGAACTCCATAAGGTCCTTGTTTGTGCATTGTTGCTTCAACAGTGGGCAGACCAAGAGATGTTCCATTGTCTGTGGTGCTGTTCCACAACCACAGGTAGTGTCCTGATCTGCTTCCAGGTAGCCCCACTTCTGCAAGGAAACCTTCGATCGGCCAGTTCTGGTTCTCAATCTTTTGAGGCATCGCCATTCAGCCCATGAGGAGTCAGCTCCAGGTGGGAGATGCTCACCGGGTTCAATGCCAATAGATGTTACTTGGTTGGTGGCAAGTCTTTCTTTCCACAAGGCGACTCTCTTGAGCTCCTTAGAGACTGTTTCAAGAGGTTGGACTTTGCTTAAGATCCTCTCTCTGGGTTTAAGGCGGTTGGCAGCGGGTATCTGTCCAGACATAGGGTGCTTCACATTAAACTTGGCAGCTACGCTCTTGCATGCTCGCTAAGTTAGCAACAAATAAACTTGCATGTTGTCAATTAAGACTACAAACTTTGTCAACAGTTGTATTTTACGTCAATCTAACCAAAAGCCAGCCAGGAATACGGAGCTGTTCAATATGTCCATTTGTAACTTGGAAGCCCAGTATATTGAAATCTGTGCACTGTTATGTTCAACATTGCATGTTGAACCATGATACTTTGCATCTCAAAAGAGGCGCGCTCCACAGTGCGTGTACATGTATGCTATCATAATAAAGTACGCAAGAAAAATAATGCTATCGCCCGTCTTTATTTTTTTTTTTTTTTTTTTTTTTTTTTTTTTTTTTTTTTTTTTTTTTTTTTTTTTTTTTTTTTTGGGCACTCGTATAAGAAAGTGACGTACCTGCTACTACCGACCTTTGATATCAAGAGCTATCGGTGACAGATTTCTTGCAAAAAAGGGGGTCATTCAGTGTAGAAGAGAATAAAATGGGGCATTCGGCGTGGAAGAAAATAAACGGGGGCATTTGGTGTGGAGGCTGAAGTGATGCCAATGTGAATTAAAACACTTTGATGGCTATAGAATAATCCTAACTGATGTAAAATAAACTCCCTACTCTTTTTGTTACACACAAAATACAGGGTTGACCAAAACAATAAGGTTTTGAGCAAAAAAGGGGGTCATTCAGTTTCAGATCCCTAAAATCTGGGGCATTGGGTGTGAGGACTTTAAAAAAGGGGGTCATTGGGTGACAGATCGACAGGGGCATGACGCGTGCTAATCATGCTGAGTGCCCCCCTGGTATAACCACCCTTTTTTGCAGGGGTGGAAAAGGGTCATATATATTTTCAGTGGGATCAAACAATTAAAATGGGTTGGTGTAATATATAGGCCTATGTGCTTTGCATAAAATCACTAATTCCATGGGGTAAGGTGGTGGGCAGCTTCCCCCCTTAACGTCTGGTTACGCCACTGGCTAAAACAATACCTTGTCAGTGCAAAATTGTCAGCTAGATTTATCAGTTGGATAAAGATGGACTCCATGCGAAGTACAACACCTGGTATGAAAAAAAAAACACCTACCTTTAACCCTATAAAAGGCCCGGGGCCGGACATTTTGTCGTATCTCACCTATTTGCTATTTGAAACTACATGACTTTTTTCCTTGAAGCTTTGCGCTCGATTTAAGACCATTTTGAACAAAAACTGGATTTCTGCTGTTCCGTGTAATTTCAATGGGAAATAGCTTTTCTTCGTACGCAGTGCGCGATTACGTAACGCCGCGTCATAATCGTAGGTCCGATTTTTGTGCTAAGGATACAGTTACACTATGTTTTATCTTATTTATTTGATTTATTTGTAGTAAGAGCATGTGTGCGAATATTTTGACACACATCATGGCCAAAAAGATCCAACTTTTGCTTGAAAAAAATGGCGAAAAACCATTGATTTTGCATGACGTCATGTGTGACGTCACTGTTACGTCATACAAGGTATGTTTGTACTTTGTTTGGTATCAATGGACTCGGGAGGGTCATAGCTATCCATTGGTACCACTCATGATAGTTCATCAATCCGTTTCCGAGATACAAGGGGAATCCGCCAGAGATGGGTCCAAAAAGCCCGGCTCTTTTAGGGTTAAATCATTTGATTAATTTTGTAATTCTCACATGTGATATTATGAACAATTTCAGCCTGAAAATCTATATGAGTTGAAAATCAATAGTCCATCTTTTATTATGATATACGCCCTCAATTGTTCTCGATATCTAAATTTTGTCACATATGGGTTTGGATTAAACTTAACCCCGGTAAAATTTAATTCTTTTCGTGTAACACCCTTAGAATTAACTGTTGATTGAGTCAATAAGCACCATGGTAAGAATAGTGACAGGGCGAAAAGAGGATTTAGTATTTTAGAAACGCTATTTGAATTGGTTACTGAAATGACTCTAACCTGTAATTGACCAATCAGAAACACTATCAGAAAGGAAGTAGTGACAGGGCTAAAGAGGATTTAGTATTTTAGAAACGCTATTTGAATTGGTTACTGAAATGACTCTAACTTGTAATTGACCAATCAGAAACACTATCAGAAAGGAAGTAGTGACAGGGCTTAAGAGGATTTAGTATTTTAGAAACGCTATTTGAGTTGGTTACTAAAATGACTCTAACCTGTAATTGACCATCAGAAACACTATCAGAAAGTAGTAGTGACAGGGCTAGAGGATGTAGTATTTTAGAAACGCTATTTGAATTGGTTACTGAAATGACTCTAACCTGTAATTGACGCATCATAAACACTATCAGAAAGGAAGTAGTAACCTTTACCTTTTTTTTTTTAAAATAATTATCTTTACCTGCACCTGCTAGGCAATTTCCTGGGCCTCCCCACACAAGATTTATCGGTAAACATTGGCTTGTGGTTACATGCAGCCAGAACGATTTTGTGGGCAGACCAGAAGATTACTGGGTTATAGTTCCACTGCAAAACACCGAGAAAGGATGCAATTTTGTCGATGAAATCAATTGCAGGTTCCGGCCAGAATATCCTATTTCTCCGCTAACTTTAACAATCTTCAGCTTCAACTTCCTAAAACAATGAAACCATTGAAGCGAACCAGAGCTAGAAGTAGCTCAAAGTTCGGGTAAGTAAAGGGGCATTTCGTGATCCCAGGCCTCGTCCCCCCAACTTACTAAAAAAGTTTGAGATTTTTATTCATCTGAACTGTTAGCCCTTATAATCCACGTGTGCCCAATCTTACGTGTCAATTCGGTCGCAATCTTAAGAAATTCGCATTGTGTAAAACGGACAGAAATTACAGCCAGTAGCCTATTGGACCGTGGGAAGCGAGCAATTCCTTACGGCAACGCTAGGCGGACATAAAACGTCGAGTTTGACAAACGCGTCGAGTTTGCGACGCCATCCGGCGAGTTCCAAGTTTTGCGACGCCACGCCGGCATTTGGTTGAACATTTAACGACGTATTATCGAATGATGCCTATTCATTTAATCGCTTGAAGAATGAGAAATTGGTTTGAGTTATATGCCTTTTGACATATAGTTTTTAGTTTGCGTTCAAATTCGCGCGAAATCGAATAACCCAAAAGTTAAGTCGAATGAAATTACTATTAATTGACCGGGAAATCTATATTATTTTAATCAGGTATATTTTACAAAAATAATAATAAAGAATTTTTGATACGATTACTATACTATGCTTTTTTTTATACAGGAAAAAAAACACTTTCAAGTCAAGAATACTGACATGGAGAAGCCCTGGGCGAAAAAGAAGTCGCGACCTCGTTCTGAAAACCCCTATGTCATTAACCCTGCTTTTGAGAATACTCTGGGCGACAAAACTACAGAACCCCAGAATGGTGCAGCTCAAAATCGATCTTTGTATATGGATCTAGATAAGCATGACATTAACAAAAGCCAATATGAGCCAATTCACCATCGAAAACAAGTGGCAAGAGCGGAGACGCCGCTAATCAGGTAAGAATAATTTAAATAATATAATAAAGGCACTACGAGTGAGTATAAATCAGAAAATCGAGTTATCAAACTTCAGGCTTTTATATGTTTTTAACAACACTAGGTATCCTAACATAGCCTGCAAAAGTATACCAAGCACCTTAATAAGGACAAAATCATTATAGTCTTTACTGTCCGTAAGGACACTTACTACAACACGTAAATCGAATGGAGATTCATAGCTGTGAACACTGCCGTTTCCTTCCTCTTGTGTAAATTTTTCAAGTTGGAAAAGGAACAATGTAAAATTAACAGACTTATCCTTCACTTTTAAAGGTATTCCTTTTAAATGTTTTTTTTTTTCTTTCGGATGGATTATGTTCAAACAGTCATAAGGGGTTGAGTATCATCGCATTGTCCAGTGAAGACTACTGGTACATAAGTTGAAAGTTTTACTTTTTAAAATTTAGAGTTGTGTTGGTGGTTTTATTTTGTTTGATGACATATTCCTCTTTAATAAAGCGTGCCTGTTTATCTTGTAAAAGGGGCATATTGTGAAATCCTTGTTAGGAGAGCAGCGTGCAATGTGTGAGATCATAGGTAACGGTGAGTAGGTAAGATCTTTGATTTGTTAAGCGGACAAGATCGCTCAATCAGGTAAGCGCTTGACTCCAGTGTATTGCTCATCCATGCGTATAGGCGTGTGTTCGAGCCCTGTGAGATTCATCTATCTTGTAATTTCCCTGGAAAGAAATTAACCGCTTGGTTGCCCGATTACCCACCATGGCATATTTGGGAGCTGGTCCCGGCTGCGATGGTTATCTATCTCGATGTATGTTTGCTGATAAGGAAAGCGCTGATCCCGATCTGCTGCAATCCCTTGAAATGATGCTCAATTGTTTATGTTATGGTTGGGCCACAGTGATCAGCGACCATTTGTGAAAGCGCTTAGAGGCGGCAATAGCATAAGGCGCTATATAAATCCCTGCTATTATTTGTTGTTTTGTGGGTTGTGACTCTGTTACTGGTTAGTGGTTTGACCAATGTATTGTTCATTATATCCTTTGCAATTTATGACATACAGTGTGAGTCAAAATGATTGTTCCCCAATATCCTGATTTTTTCTTGTAAAACTGTTCAAGTAGCTCTTAATGGTAAATACTTCAAAATAGATTAGCCCGCTTCTCACAAGAATTGTTAATTTTGTTTATTGTTTTTATGTTTTTTCTTTTTCATTTAAATAAAAACCCTCCTATTTTGCCTTTGTACAAGATTCTATTGCTTTGTAATTGAAGCGATTCAAGTGGGGTACGTAATGTTGCTTA
>JAMKCH010018957.1:0-49345 GCA_023653785.1 Ophioderma brevispina
CAACAGATGGTGCTGGCAGCCTACATTCATCCAATCGATTTGAACTTCACTTGGAGCTGTTACAATCCATCCATGGCCGTGTGGAGATGGAAGGTCTTGTGCTCGAGTGATACAGTGCCTATTATGATGTACGCTTGGTAATTTTACGTAAGGCACTCTGGCAAGAAAGAAGTTTGGCTGGATCAAATCTTCCAGAACTAAACATGGTGGACCGATGTTCATTGACTCTGTAAGTAGAGGGAGGATGTAACTTCTTGGACCTTGGATAAAAGGCATACGAAGGCTTCAGAGAATGTGGTATCATTCTCTAGTAGCCACAATACAATACCTTTCTCTCTGCCCTTGAAAGCAAACGTACAGCCTGTAAGCGAATGAGCTCCTATTATAAGTCCATCACATGCTGATTCTCAAAGTTTTGTTCCAATGGCTGTGACATTGATGCAGGGCCGTACGCAGGATTTATTTTGGGGGTGCGGGACTTCGAAAAAGTGGACCTTTTTTTTGAAAAGGTGGACCTTTTTTTGCTAAAAGAGGACCAAATTTTGGACATTTTTATCAAAAAGTTCATCAAAAAGTCCACCTTTTGCGGAATTTGGTGGGTGCGAGCGCACCCCCCCTTCCTGCGTATGGGCCTGCATTGATGTAACATGTTCTAGATGCAGTTCCTGTCAGAAATAGACATTTGCTTGAAATCCATACCAGTCCATAAGCAGCTGATGCCAATACCATGGCATCGGTATCCGGAGCGAGGTATTTTTTCCGTAGTTAATTATTTTGTGCAATTACACAATAGCTTGAATAAATTACAAGTTAACTACAAAATCAATTCGCATTCGGAACGATATTACGACAACATCCGGCTGGTGTATCAGAAGTGAAGCATAGTGTGCATGCAGGATTAGTCTTCGATCATGTAATTTCCTCCATCTTATAGATTAACTCTGGAATTTCTTGGTGTAAATTTATAGCATGTAGATCCCTATGTTGCAAATAAGACACGTTACACATCCATCTATAATCCTAGCATACTAGTACTTGAGTTCTTTCCACTATTCAATTAAAGGCTGACTCAGAGATTTCCCGAGGAGGGGTTCCTCAATTTTCAAACAAATCGTGTTTTTTGCATAATGCTTGTCCATCTGTGAAATAGCTAAGTTCAGATTGAAGTCCTTCATATAGAAAATCACAACTTTGATATAAATTTCCGTATCTGCCTCAAATTTTGGAATGAGTATTTTAGGTGACTGTTTTTATTTTCACTTGACTATTTTCAATTAATAGACCAAAAATTATATTTCAAAATCTATTAGTCAGCCTTTAAAAATTTGCTAAGGACTTCTTGAACCTTCATCTCTTAGGGCCTTCTTAGGCTACTTATCAACTTGTTGGTTGGGGCTAGCAATTGTCTTTGAGAAGCTCTCTTCGACTGTTCTATCCTGGACACTCGTTTTTATTGATAATATTGTAGGGTATGTATCACACACCCAATGCACACTGTTGCTGATGCATGGAGGAACTTGTTTCATTATGATTTTCATTATTGTCTCTGCCAAATCACCAAATATTAAATTATTAACAAATTTCACAGTCTAAATAACGGCCAAAGCATCCAAAATAACAACTTTGGCTTGGTGTTTCCTCTGGTGTTTGACCAACTTCTCCGACTCATACATAAGCACAGACTTTGGTTTTTGCAGGACAGCATCTGTTGCTAGTGAATAGGGCAGTGGTCCGAGTGGATGCTCAAGAACTTTATCGATGTTAAACCATAGGTCCATTGTAATTACTACCCTCTTAATTGAGCACTTCTTTGGCTTGGTCATTGGAGCGAAGTTGCGTAGTGCAAATTTTGGCAATTTATCGCAAAAGCTAGTCTGAGCTTGCATGGTCTGCTATTCTGCTGCACCATCAGGAGTAGTCCTGGTTTAGCATTATATGCTAATTGTTTATGTTGATCAGGACAGAACATGCAGTCTCTGTGTGACAAATTGGGTGAGCGACATGTTTCCTTTCCTTTCCCTTGCGAGGCCTGCTTACCAGAGCAAATAATTAAAAATCATAATGAAACAAGGCATCAAGGCATCAGTGACAGAATGCATTGTGATACCCTACAATATCAATGAAAAATTCAGTCGAAGGCAGAAAATTCAAGGAGTCCTTGACAAATTTCTAAATTGAAGAGTGGAAAGATCACAAGCATGTTAGGATTATAGCAGAACAGGGTATGATGAAATGCCAAGAAATTCCAGAGTTAACGTATAAGTTGGAGGAGAGGAACCTCATCAGACTAATCCTGCTTCACTTCAAGTACCCCAGCTAGAGGTGGTTGTAATATTTTCTCCGGATACCGATGCCATGGTATTGGCATCAGCTGCTTGTGGACTGGGATGGATTTCAATTAAATGTCTATTTCTGACTCAAACTGCATCTAGAACATGTTCCATCAATGTTACAGCCATTGGAACAAAACCTTGAGAATCGGCATGTGATGGGCTTATAAGAGCTCATCCACTGACAGGCAGTGACCAATATGTCTGCTTTCGAGGGCAGAGGGAAAGTTAGGATATTGTGGCTAAAAGATGATACCACATTCTCTGAAGACCTTCCATCTCCACACGGGCATGGATATAAATTGTAACAGCTCCAAGTGAAATTCAAATTGATTGGATGGACATACTACCAACACCATCTGTTGTTTTGGGGATGACATGTTGTTTTGGGAATAAAATGCCGATTGTACTTCCAACCAATGTGGGCGCAAGAAAATGGACTGAAATGTACAGGGATTTGCACTTGTCCAAAGGAGTGCAAGAACCAGCCTATCAATGCAGATATTTATCCTGAGAATGAGTCAGATCATTCAAATATTCACAGATTAAGAGTCAAAGATGATAACTACTATTACTTAGTAGTATTCTTTGCATATACTTGGGAAGAACAATACAGAACTGAGATAAAGGACAAAATGAATCTGTTTTCATCATGTGTGTATTGCCTAAGTATGCGCAATATTGTAGCCAACTTCAAAATATAGTTTTATCACACTTTTTGGCAAATTGCAAAATTGGCAAAAAGAGCAACTTGTAGCAGTTAAGCATGCTACAAGAAGTTGTTAAGTAGAGTTTCTATTTAAGAGCTATGTAAAATAGTAAGTTTTTAAAGATTTTGGATGCCATTATGTACTTCTAGATCAGTACAAAACCTTAAAATTTATATGAGCACATTGTCCAGTAATGAGTATAGATACCTGATCATTTAAAACTTACATGTGCTAAAACTGTTTTTGTGATTGTGACACATTTTACTTTGGGCATCAATCACATGCTGATTGGAGGCTTTCTTCAACCCGTTATTCTTAAAAACATTGTTTTGTCAAAGCAGCGGCCATTTTGGCCGCCATCTTGGATTTAGAGGTGCCGCAACAAACATTTAATAATTAGCACACCCTCTGATTATGGGTATATCATAAAAACTACCCAAAAATCAAGGTGTGCTTAGTTTGTAGTGATCTGGCCAGTAACTTGCTTATTTTGTTTTTGGCCCTCCCTTAAATTGGGTCCTTACAAACGTAAATAAAAACTTTAGGCTTGGTTCATGATATTTGGCGATATAGACAAGTTTCTCAGAGTACAGTCTCCTCAAGGAGGAGGAGTCGATGGTGGGACACCGGAGCACGGCTTATTATAACTATAAGCGTCTCGTGTTCAACCCCATTTGATGTATTGCAAGTTGCAGGCAATCGGCACTACACAGCCCTTGTAAACAATAAACAGGTTTCCTTTGAGGCTTTAATCATTCTGTTGAAAATGTTATATTAAAACATGTTAAATTTTGATTTTAATTGGGAGTTTTGCATTGTTTTAATTATTATAACAACCCAATGAAATGTGATGCAAATATCATATTACAACTACTTGGGTAAAAAAAAAAAAAAAATCTGACCGACTGACACCGTTCTGTGCCTTAGGCATCTATGGACAATCAAAAATTTAATTTTTTTTGGCTTAAAAGGGATGGAGATCAGCTTCAAGTGTGGTGAACCAGAGCAATCAAAGATGTTGGATCAATTGCTGGAGCTGGGAAGAATGAAGGTTAGTTTAATGAGCTATGGTATGTGGAAAGGTCCGGAACAGAGTGGGTACAAGATGGGGGCCACCAGACTTTAAGATAGAGGCTAGCTTTTGATTAACATACTCCCAGTGCTTTTGTCGGCTCAAGTGTTCTGATGGGTAATCCCCGTGAATGTTATAAAACCCTAGGACCACCGCTGCCAACACCAAATTTAACATAGCGCCAGGTGATGATAGATTGGACATCCATGCAGTGGTCACTCTCCCCAGTGGAGGACCAACCAGCCAACATTATTCTCCATGACCTGCCTAGCCAGGATTTGAACCCGACACCCCTGTGGTAAAAATAGAGCGTGCCAACGTATAGTCCAAAAAGGACTTTCATCAGGTTTATGACAATAGCAACAAACTTATACCTTGTGACAATATGAGAGATGGGGGGGGTGAAGTTTCAAATGCAGCAGGCAGGCACTACTAAAACCAGAACTCTCAATGAAGTAGTAAATCCAAAGTTTTAATTGTGGTTTGTTCACCCGTGAGTGGGGGTTCCTCAATTTACCCATATCCCCTCCTCCTACTTTGCCCAATTCAGTGCATTGGCCAATCCTCAACCCAACCCCTACTCTCCTTCCTCCACTTTGCTTCTTCCATATATTCGTTGTTCGTCCCTTCTCGACTGCCCAACCGAACTCAAGGGCCCTTCTTAAAAAACATGCTCCTCATTCCTCCTGCAGCAGCACATGCCCATACCAACGTTCACCATTCGCCTTCGCCAACCGGTCAACCTCTACTTCTAAACCCATCTTCTGCCTCAAGTCCTCAGTCCTTCTTCTATCCATCCAACTTCATATCCACATATCTCTCTGTCCTTCTTCTCAAAATCCCCATCTCATTTTCGCTCAGACAAATATCTCCCTCCTGGGGCAGCATGCATGATCTCAACACTCTTTACCACCATTCCTTGCATCTTCAAAGGAGATGAGAGAAGATGAGTGTAAACAACTCTCCACAATCCCTGAACGCAACCTACTCTAATCCTCTCAAAGCCGCCTCCACATCCACCATTTTAAATTTAACTCTCAAATCATTAAAATTTCTCATTTTTGGAAGAAGCAAAAATGTGCTAGTAATATCCATGATTGTTGCAACCATTTTAGCTTTGTCCTTCACTTTACCATATTTAATTCTATTTTTTTTGTTTTTCCATCCAACTGCATAATTCAGGAATCACACTGTTTCAACTAGGAAAGTACATCTCATCTCCTAAATAAGAGGCTAAGCCGAAATCAGCTGCTACGGTGTTACTCACAGCGCTGAAGGCGATATTGCCAAAGATCCAGCAGATGTTAGGAATAAAGAAGAGGGCCTGGTCGTCTTAGGGTAAGATATAAACCGAGATGTTAAAAGGGAGATGAAACCACCCGTAAAAACATACTTGGGTTTTCAAATTTGTCAGTGAAGTTGTTTTGAAACTACCTTGTAACTTGATCGCACCTTTACAGCTTGTTTTTGGTTGACACTCACAATTGTGATTGATCCTCTCTACCACCTCAACCCAGCCATTGAATTAACTCTAACTTGGTAAGGGTAATGGTGGGTTCACCATACTTCATTGCATATGTCGTCGACGTAGTCTTTTGAACATGCTTTGCGCGCTGGATGCGCGAACATATGTGTTGTGCAAAAAGCATGTTGGAAAGGCTAGCGTCTGCAGACATCTGCCGATGAAGTATGAACCCACCCTAACACAGAGCCATATGAGGTATGGTGGCTGAAAGTTTTTATGGTCTGGTTGTGAATATTAACGACTTTCATTCACCAAAATTAATTGTGGGGTAATCCTAATATGCACCATGTAACTAATGTTTTAGCCCTAACCAGTCTGACCAGCACTTATAGCCCTTTGGTTATTTGAGTAACTGATAAATACCTTCTGGGACCTTTAAGTGCCCCGGGCATTTGCGCCTGAACCCGAATGCCTATTGGTGTCAGTGAGCATTAACCTCTCAGAGGATCGCAAAAATAGGAGTGCTAATGAGTTGCCTGCTGGGTATATTCCCCTCAGAAACCTAAGGTGCTACTGGTGGGGCATAACTGTTTTTTCCAAGAAAATAGTTATATGGGGTAAAATGTTTATGCATGCCAGCTGGGCAATTTAGTAGTGCCTATGAGTACCTGCTGGGTGATTTGACAACCATTTGAGTTTCTTTGGTATTTAGGCTAATAAGTTTTTGGGACAAGGCAGTGGATCACCATAAACTTCCTCTTTAATTACCCAATTTAATAATCATTATTAATTAAACCGCTCGGCTTTGCTCTGTCAGATCTTTCACAGGAATTCAAGAACATGTTGATGTTCTTATTAGGCCTGCTTACAGACAAGATGTGCTGGATATGGAAGAGATGCCATCATTGACATTATAATCAAAATTTCTATAGGAAAGAAGGCACTGGACGGGCACTAACCTTCTTAACCAATGGAGGTAATGTTGTGTGTCTTTTGTCCATTTTAAACGCAATAATAGGCCCATTTTTTTGAAGAGCACCCCCAATTTTTCAACAATTTTGAGATTTTACAATGTTGCATTGTAACTGGGCATGAAATTAATACCACCTGTGATAGTTAAGCTCGAAAATGTCCCTATGTGTCGAAAAAGGGAGTTTGTAATTAGAATAATTAAGATAGGGAATCTCCGATAATAATTTCAAATGCGCTGGAGGAAACGGCTTCCAATATGGAAAAATCGCGGGGGGAAATAGCGCCCTGTCAGTATCTACGCTCCATCCATTAGTTGTTTTATTGGTTCAGGCAAGTCAAGTTAGAGGTCATTTTCTGAGGTGGCACTATTTCATCATGGACGGACAAAAACTTAGCATTTCCAGCTCTACCGTTAAGTACAATCTGGGATCCCAATTCTAATTACAAAATTGCTTATTTATGATAAATACACAATTTTGATATTTTTTGTCGCATTGTAGTTTCCTCCTAGACAATTACCCAACATAACTGTGCAAAAATATCAAATTTTGAAAATTGGGGTCGCTCTTACAAAATGGGGCTTTTATTGCTTTAAGATAATGTTTCTTACAAAGGTGGAACAGAGTTAAAGCAACCTCTTCAGTAGGGATTAATGTATGTACAATGTTTTATACATTGCTATGACAAACTCTTAAAAAATCGTGAGTGTTATGGTAAAAGATCTACTCTTAAATGTCATTAACATGAAGCGTAAAACAAATTTACACGGGGAGAAATGAATCAGTCCTAAGCGACGCTCAAACATTTGAGAGCATACAAGACATTGCACTCGCCCTACATTCGCATATTTTACCTAACAACTATCCCGTTTGGGGCTACTTTATTTCATTGTATTAATGCAAGAATGACGTAAGTGGCAATAGCTGCCATTTGTCAGAAATTCCTGTCAAACGTACCATTATGCCAAGTCTCTGGTCAATGGCTCTTGAAATGGTTCTTCAGGTGACAAGTCACTTGACGAACCATTTCAAGAAGCACTGATTCAAGGAAAGATAAATTGAGTTATCCCAATACATGGCAGCACCAACATTTTGAGTATCACATGGCAGCACACATATATCATATGGCAGCTCACAGATATATCAAGTGGCAGTCACAGATATATCACATGGCAGCTATTGAATTTATGACTTTCTTGCACTTACACTGTACATGATGATATGTGTATGAATTCTAGTCAAGGTGCCTGGACTCACTTTCTGTTCATCAGGAAGCAGTGGGCTTTCTTCATCAGACCAGTAATCCTACTTGGTATATATTAAACTCTGATTGGCTTTGCGCTTTTTTTAGGGCTCTAACAAACTTCTTGCAGTTGCCGGACAAGTGCCCGAGCTGAAGCGAATCCCTATCACTGCCAAACACACGATGCCTACATCTAGTTGCATGGTAAGTATATGATGAAATGAGGAGCGACAAAAATAGGGCGTACTACTCCGACCTGACTCATAAATTTATTACGTAAGTAGTAATTAAGCGAGGCAATTCACTTACATCAAGGGGTATTGTAATCTTAGTCAGCAGGACACTAGGTGAGTCTAGCCAGTGTAAAGTGCTTGCACAGGAGGTAATAGTAGACCTGTGTCCAGACCAACTTTTAACACATGCAGAGAAGCAGTAGAATTACATGTACCTGCCAGAAATAGCTGTAATGTTAGCTAGTGGAAGCCAGGTGCAGGTATGTATATTTGCATGCTTGGATGAATTCGGACACCAAAAATAATAGTCATTAAAACTATGTAAAGACTACAATGATGTCTACAAGATGACATACTAAGGATGACCCTTTAAGCCTAAGGACAGCTTTTTGTCTAAGCAAGTCTTTATAACAAGCAAATAGACAGAATCATGTACACAGAGGACATGGAAGAAGCAAAGAGGAGGAGAACAGAGTAGGAGGGTTGGGTTGAGGATGGAGGATGCATTGAATCAGGTGAAAGTTAAAGGAGGGAGTAAGGGCGATGCTACGAGTGCAAGGTAAATACGACAACCCCCTTGTTACGGGGCGGATTAACCGAATTAAAACTTTGTGTTTTACACACTTAATACACTGGTCATACAATAGAATAAATTATCACATAAAAATTAAAAATATTACTGAGTGTGTTGGTTTACTCTATTGTGCCGTAACAACATGTAAGACCCACGGGCACACAACGACATCAAAAACAGGGTCAATTTTTACAATTTTTAATTAAATCGCAAATGCAATTAATTCAACGTCATTCCTAGCCATCGATTCAATATGCATTTTCAACATACATTCTAAAAATTCTTGACCCGTTTTTTGACGTCTGTGATGTCATTCGACGTCCTCTAATGATTTCCGCGGGTAAATATCTTGCCGGTGTGCCTATATTGGGCTAACTCTCTTGAAGTTAAGGGGGCATTTTGTGATCCACACCTCATCCCCCTGACGTGCCTAAAACATGAGATTTTATATCATCTGAACCCTAAAGTAAGCCATGTGTATCAAATGTAGTAATAGTAGTATTTAAACCAAAGTTTTAAATCCGGGTTTGTAAACGCAACAGGGGTGGCCGGATTCACCTCACATTCAAAGCAATACTGCTGTGGAGGATTTATTGGAGCATGAGATAATTGATTTCCGGGATGCCTCCTTGACGTCAATTGCTGGTAGGCTGCCATTGCTCTAAGAGCTGACGCCCTGTAGGTAGATCTTTTTAGTTCATCGGATTTCCGTCGGAAACCTGATGGGGGTGATGGTTTGCCACTGACAACCAGACCTGGGACAGGTAGTACTGTTCGTAAACAGACATAAATTAATGCACAGTGGGCTATGGAGAAACTTAGGAAAACACGCATTTGCTTATTATCACACAAACAAAACAGAGAACACACACTCACACACCAAAAACCTACGGAATCAACTCAAATTTGTTAATAAGCTTTTCCCAAGGATATCTAGTCAACATGATAAAACAGAAGGTGCTGCATAACCTTTAAAAAACAGGGGAATCAAAATGAGGGTGGGAGGGGCACAGCCGAGTGGGGGCGGGAGCCTGGTCGTCTTCCATCTCAAAAGAGCTGTGCAAAATTACTATCCTACTATATACTTTTAAGGATTGAAACCTTAAATCATCCATATGTGAATGGTACTGGCATATATTCGAGAAAAATATATTAAAAGAAGATGCAGACTACCCATGCATTTGTTGTGTTCGTCCATGACAAGACAAATAATTCAAAGGATAAAGATCCTCAAAAATAATTGAATGTCATGACTTGCGCATGGGTTGATTTACAGTGAGGGAAGTTGCACAGCATCGACCTCACTCTCTCGTCCAGGCGCATCTATATCCAATTACAAGACAAAGTCAAGATGACTGGAGATGATACTGGATGCCGTGGATAGTCTAAAGAGACTTTGCTGTGTTCCCAACAAGGGTACTGCCCTACTCAGATGGAATAGAACCTAAAAGGATATAAAGGAAAATGTTCAGCATTTGGTCCAGTTGTCATGCATACTGTATCATATGGGAATACACTCGAGCCACCAACCATTGTGGGTATGTCCACGCAGATCGATGTTGTTGGTATCAATGGCACTGTTCATCTCAGGCTCAGGTGCCTCTAACCCTGACCTAGTCAACTTAGATGATGACAAACCACATTTCTGCAGCATAAAATGGCTAGTGTACACCCAGTAGGTGTCTGCATTGTCACATAGTAGCTAGTCACTTTTGTCACGCGGTATTTCTCAGGGGAGGGCGGCCAAGAAATCCCAATTTCAGACGTTGCCATTGGTTTAACACGTAAAAGCAAAATCTTGACGAAAAATTCTAAATTTTCTATATGTTGTTAAGGAATATTTTCTTATTTCAAAACTATTGGAGTTGAAGAATCAACTCCACTGGAAGGGTTATTTCTGAGTTTTATTGCATGAATAACGAATGAGGACGAGGTCGTATATGGGTCATGGGAACACCCATGACCGACCCACATCAAAGCACCCAAATTAGTTTGTGGTTTGCACTCTGTATTGCTGTAATTTCTTTTGACATTTTTGGTGAGTTGTGATAATGAATGAGGCTTGGCCGCCACTGCCTGGTATTTCTTATGTTTTTGTGTTGTCTGTGAAGCAAGGGGGCACAGATTGCTTTGGTAATGTGTGTCTGTGGTAAAAATGTTAAACCTAAACTTAATTGCCCTCTATTTCCACAAATGTGCAGACATTTTCATGACACTTGGTTACAACAGTCCTTGGGTAGTGTCCCACATGTTGGTGACCTCCTGTGACCTTTGACCCCTTTCACAAACCACGACGGCAGAAGACACATGCGTTTGGGGAGCGCTGAATTTTGAGATTTTTTTTGCGCATATTTTCATTTAGAATATGCTGCTGCAAATGATGATTTGGTGATCAGGATAGATTTAATATTTGCATCTATTCTATGTGAATGGAAAAAGAAATGCTGAAAATTACAAAATAAAACCACACTGTACATGTGTACTTTTGAGAAAGTGGTGTGGTCTAGCGGTTAGCAAGCTTACCTCTAGAGCAAAGGGTCCTCGGTTCTAATCTCAGTGGGACCACTTGCTGGATTTAATTCGAGAACTCGGTTTGGGATTTAATTTGTATAATATTGATATTGATTAAAACCTGAATACCACTCTCTCCATGGTTCATTTGAAATGGGCAAAGGAACCATGAAAGCTTGCCCGTGTTCCCATTCGGTGTGTTTCGTATAGTGTGTTTGAATGTTGCAATATGGCGCTGTTTAAGCTGCTGCCTCTAAGTTGCTGTGCTCTGTCTGGTAATTATTAAGTTGTAAAGTCTCTAGCACTTTGGCCTACAGGCCACGATTTGAGATTAAATAAACCTTGATTATTATTTTTTTTTCTATTTTATCCATTATATACATTACGAAATGATCCAACTAGTGCATTTTTTGTGCTCAAAAAGGCCTTGAGACACCCCTATTGCCACATTAAAAATTTTGATGCGCTCATGTCTAGTAGCGGTCCCATGCTAGCATCGGTACGCCCATCCATGACGTCACTGGCATCCAGAATCTTTTGCTCTTTTTTGTGTCTCAGTTGGGGCACCATGTGAAAATTTTAATGGGATAAATAAACATAATATTTTCCCCTTTATCGCCGATTTATCGGCGATTTGTTTATGTATATAATATCTGATAAACATCCTCAAAAATAATTGATTTCATGACTTGCGCATGGTTTGATTTCCCATTGAGGGAAGTTGCACAGCATCGACCTCACTCTCTCGTCCAGTGCGCACTATATCAATACAAACAAAGTCAATGACTGGAGATGAATACTGGATTCCGTGGATATGTCTAAAGAGACTTTGCTGTGTTCCCAACAAGGGTAACTGCCCCTACTTAGATTGAAAACCTATAAGGATATAAATGAAAGTGTAAAGCATTTGGTCCAGTTGTCATGAGCATCTGTAGCATATGGGAATACCGCTCATCCAACCAACCATTTTTGGTAAAAAATGCCACACCAGATCGAGTTGTTGGTATCATGGCACTGTTCTCTCAGGCTCAGTTGCCCTAAAACCCTGACCTAGGTCAACTTTAGATGATGACAAACCACATTTCTGCAGCATAAAATTGCTATGTACACCCATAGGTGTCTGCATTGTCCTAGTAGCTATTTCACTTTTGTCACGCGTATTTCTCAGGTGGAGGGGAGGGTCCAAGAAAATCCCAATTTCAGAACGGTTCCTTGCCATTGGTTTTAACCACGTAGAAAGCAAAATCTTGACGAAAAAGTTCTAAATTTTCTATATGTTGTTAAGGAATTTTATTCTTTTATTGCAAAACATTGAGTTGCAGAATCAACTCCACTGGAAAGGGTTATTTCTGAGTTTGTATTGCATGAATACATTTAGGACGGGTCGTTATATGGGTCATGGGAATCACCCATGGACCGCCCCCCCATCAAAGCACCCAAATTAGTTTGTGGTTTGCACTCTGTTTTGCTGTAAGGTCTTTGACATTTTTGGTGATTGTGTAATGATTAGGCGTGGCCGCCACTGCCTGGTATTTCTTATGTTTTTGTGTGTCTGTAACAGGGGACACAGATTGCTTTGGTAATTGTGTCTGTGTTCCATGTTAAACCTAAACTTAATGCCCTCTATTTCACAAATGTGCAACATTTGTCATGACACTCTTGGTTACAAAACATCCGTGGGTCGTGTCCCACATGTTGGGTGACCTCCGTAACCTTTGACCCCTTTCACAAACCACGACGGCAGAAGACCATGCGTTTGGTGAGCGCTAACTTTTGAGATTTTTGCGCATATTTTCCATTTAAAATATGCTGGCTGCAGGATGATTTGTGATCAGGATAGATTTAATATTTGCGTCTATTCCTATGTGAATGGAAAAAAAATGCTGAAATTCCAAAATAAAACCACACTGTACATGTGTACTTTTGAGAAATGTGTTGTTGTCTAGCGGTTAAGCAAGCTTACCTCTGTAGCAAAGGTTCCTCGGTTCTATCTCAGTGGGACCATTTGCTGGATTTAATTCGAGAACTCCGTTTGGGATTTAATTTGTATAGTATTGATATTTGATTAAAACCGAATACCACTCCTCCATGGTTCATTGAAATGGGGCAACGGAACCATGAAAGCTTGCCCGTGTTCCCATTCGTGTGTTTCGTAAGTGTGTTTGAATTTTGGCAATAGGCCTGTTTAAGCTGCTGCCTCTAAGTTGCTGTGCCTGTCTGGTAATTATTAGTTGTAAAGTCTCTAGCAATTTTGCCTAGAGGCCACGATTTGAGATTAATAAACCTGATTATTATTTTTTTTTTCTATTTATATCCATTCTATACATTACGAAGTGATCCAACTAGTGGCATTTTTTGTGCTCAAAAGGCCTTGAGACGCCCCTATTGCCACATTAAAAATTGTGGTGCGCCCATGTCTAGTATCTGTCCCATGCTAGCATCGGTAAGCCCATCCATGACGTCCTGGCAATCCAAATCCTTTGCCTCTTTTTTTTTGTGTCTCAGTTTGGGCACCAGGTGCAAATTTGGTAATGGGATAATTCAACATAATATTTTCCCCTTTATCTCGCCGATTTAGTATATGCGGCTATTGTGGTTTATGTCGATAATATCTGATAACATCTACCTCTACTACGGTCGTCGTAGTTTTGGATGATATTGTTTGGTGCAGTTTTGAATGTTTTCTTTAGACCGGAATCCAGAAGTTTGCCGAAGCGAGTGGAATTCGACTATGTCTAAGGAGTGAATCGGGAAGCTGTTAACATAAAGTCCATGATATATATTATGTATTATCCCCTTCACAATGGTTGCCCCGCGGAGCGCTATGCGATTTGTTTCGTCGCTGCTCTTACTGCGGGTGTTAAGGGGGCTTATTCCTTGGCCAAGTCGCTTCCCCCTATAGTCCAAACTAAACCGCCAGGGCATGTTGTGATATGTCCCTGTCTCGTGTATGCTCCCTTCATTATTTATTTTATTTTCCGCCCTTGTCTATATCCTCGGCGGTGCAACCATGTCATTGGTGTTCTCACGTACTACCAGCTCGTGCCGTGAATCTCAAATTTTTCCTCAATCGCTTGGGGTAGGAGTGTTCCTGGTGTGTCTTCTTTTGTCCGTCTTGTCTTCTTGGCCGTTATTCTGCTCTAAACCCTTTTGGAACTCCGATTTCAGTAGCGGGTCTTCCTATCGTATCTAACAACCGTTACAAGTTATGTTTTACTTTGATGTGTGCAGAATGAGGAACCGCTTCAAAGATTGTTTTCTGGATGTAAAGAGTTCCTTCGAGGACAGACTAATCCCGCATGTACTGTGTGTGAAGTGCCTAAGCTATCAAGAGAGATACCTTGTAATATAGACAAAGGGTAGACAGAATATGGAAATAAGAAATTCTTTTAATGAATTGGACGTGATATGAAGAAAAGTTAAACAGAGCAAGGCCGAAGGCTAAGACACTCCATCTCCCGTTCAGGTCCTCTCCTCCGGTCGTTCACCGGTCAGCTTCTTACCTCTAATCTACCACTCAACCTAGACTACTTCAGAGCCTCAAGTTCTACCTTTGATCTAGCTTCCAGACGTTATTAACTACGGTTGCTACAGAGGATTTACAGATTAATAGGGCTATTCCGTCCATCCAGCCACCTCTGCAGTTGTGATATAAGGGCCGTTGATTTATGTAAATCCGATGGGATTTAAGGATTACTTACGACTGGCTGGTCTATCCCTCCTTCCATTCATGGTGAATTGGAAGAATTGTATCAACGGTTGAGAGCCCGAAAAATACGGTGCCGTCTCTATAACGGGTTCAGCAAGAAATCCAGCCGGGCCTCTTGACGGTACAATACACTCAAGTGATCTAACTGCGTCTCGGTCTCACCGCCGATAGTAAATTCTATTCTTCCTCATCCAGGGGTAATTCACATACTTGAGAATCAGTCTGGCTCTTTATAATCCGTGGTGGTAACTTAAACAACCTCGTCCACCGGCGTCCGTAGTTTGCAGTTGATTAAGAACTGAGGGCGACGCCCGTGGCGGCAGTGATAAGCCCTGCGGCCTTTGTTAAGACTTATTGATGCGGATATGTTTTTATGAATAACGTAACCGGTTTGTACTCGTAATCTGCGGCTTTTCTGCGGCTGTTTGCCCGTTGTGATGATTTATAGTGTAATTTACGAGTATGATGATAATTCTTTAATCAGCTCTACACCTTTTGACGGGGCCGGTGTGTATTACGTCCCGTGGCTATGACTCTTATGGTTCGGGGCAGGTGCCGCCGATGTTCCCGATAGTAAATACCGACAGGTTCATGAGTTTATGTCAGAGGACATGATACTTTTGGTATGGTGAGGGCGGGAGTTAGATTTCTTTCAATTTCCCTCCTTGGCTTCGACGGAAGTTAGTGGTGTTGTTCATGCAGAGGTTATTAAAACGATTAGGGACATTAATTTCTCTCTCCACTTTTCTACAAGATTTACAGTTGTTTCCTCCTCCGTTCCTCCAGTCAGTCCGTCCACCTATTCAACCTTCGGGCCGCCTCCCTTTGGTTTCCGGGTGTGAATAATTCAACCGTTCCTCCGCCGATTCAACCGCCGTGGTGGGTCGCCTCGTAGTTTCTTCGAATTCAAATTATACTACCACTTCTCCATCGTGTCCAACCGTCGGTTCGTTCACCTCTTTCTTCAGCGACTTTGTTCACTGTCTCCTTTCCCTTCCGTTCAGTCAACATCGCTAGCCGTCGTCTAGATCCAGAAGTTCCTCTCATGCGGTCTATTGCATCTGGTTTTAAAGGAAGATAAGGATGATCTACTGTATCTTCTAGACATCGCTCCCCTTCTAGGGGTCGCAGTCCACTATGCAAATCTTCCAGTGATAGTTTCCGTAGACAACAATCTACTGAGAGAAGTGTGAATTTAGACCATAATGAATAGGTAGTCTTCTTAAGAGAGACGTTCCAGTCATTACTGCCGACGTTCTCCGGAAGGGATAGCTCTAAGGTTTAGAATACTTTTTCCCACGCCTACAAAGTCGCACACAAGTCGTAGAATAGTCATTAATCTTCCTCCTAACCATGACTAGCGCGATCTAGAGGCTCCTTTAGGTAGTTCTTCACGTCCAGGATCTAGTTTCTATGATCGGAAGGATTCTTAGGGTTCAAGACATAGTGGTGATTCTTCTCATAAGACGACTATACCAAGGGGTTCTGATCATGTAGAGAAGAAACAGGTGGCTTCTCCTCAGCGTTTTCACATCACTTAGATAGAAACGTTCCTCTAGTAGAGATTAACATTGCCCTCTTAATTATGATTCCTCCAGTGAAAGATCGAATTGAACGATGTCAGTCCATTATTCTGTATCAAAGGCCTAAAGAGGATGATTTCTCCAAATCTAGAGTTTAATAATCTATAACCTGTTTAATAAGGGAAGTCTGTTTCACCCCATGTGTACTGAATTCTGAAGTTGTTACGTCTGAATTATGTGATAGGTCTATCCTCCATTACTCTGACAAAGTGATTCATCTGAACAAAGAACCTTCCTCGATGTCAGCTCCTATTTATCAGTCCAAGTTAATATCATTAAGGCCACTCAACCATACCGCACCCCGGGCTTGTAGCTACGCTACTGCTACTACTCCCTCATTGCCACATTCTATCAGGCATGGTCCAGTCGTAGAGCGCACTGGGGATAGCTTGGGTAGAGGCTCTTATTTTATTGAGATACGAAAGTGAATTTCCGATTTATGGAGCTCCTAATGCCGATGTTGCTCTTTCCGGACGGAAGATTTCGAAGACCTAGAGTACCTATCTCCCAATGCTGCCTGGCGTCCTTTTTGGCGGCCGTTTTGGTTCTCGAGTTTGAAATGTGATGCTGCTAATTTCTCAAGGCTCTAGCTTCAGACCTTGTCTTGCTGCTAAGCATTGTAAGAAGTAGTGGTGACACCCAATCATGGCCTGTTTCAACAGCGATTTAAGATAACTTTTGATAAGGTTTCAGAGTCTATGGGACTGACTAGCAGAAGAAGACTCCCCTTCTCCGATGGATTCCTGAGTCTTTCCCCACATGCTGGAGAAGATTTGAATTCTTCTCAGCTCCTAATGTGTTCCCCTGGGATAAGATGAATCTGATGAGAAACCTTGCAAGCCAAGACCATGCCCACCAGCCGGCATCAAAGGCAGTTCTTCTAGAAACATAAGGAACCTCCATAGAGTTGATTCTTGGAATGAGGGCAATGATGTTGATCTTCGACTTTTTGGTACAGATTGCCCGTAACTGTATGTGACTTCGAGTGTAGCCCTGTTTCTCTTAGCATCCTTATGAATGCTTTATTGTAGCCTAATGTAGAGCGGGCTCTTGAAGCCTTGAGAGATGCCCTTGATAACTGTTAGAGATCTTCATCACGTTTCTACGGAGCTGCTTTTACAAGATTCTTACCAATTAGTTGCGCTGAGAAGGAGAATTCAGTTACGCTTGAATTTTACAGTCCAAAGAAGTTCTCCCTGAAGCTCACTAGAGTAAAGATCTTTTTGGGAAGACATTGGTCTAGTTTAGCCTCTCCGAATAAGACGAGTGTGAGCTGCTGATCAAGTGGCCAAAGTCTACAAGACCAGAGGTTCTTCCAGATTTAGACCCGGAAGATACGACTAACGTTAGGGCTTTCGCAGAAGACTTCCGCGCCTAGTTTATTTCCTCCTGCCTACAGAAAGGAACAGAGTTCCTTCGTAAGTCTGGCTACGACTCTAAGGAGTCAGGACCCAATCCAACATAATAGGGCCGAAGTGGCGCGAGTAGTAGAAGAAGATACAATTGAATCCTACCTACCTTTGACGCCATTGGGGGGGGCGTCTGAAGTTATTCCTCCCGGTGTGGCGGTCAATAACCTCGGATCTTGGGTTCTTCAACACTTCAGAGATTACCATTTGCAGTTTTTACCGCTCGTCCGCCGATGAAAGTCAGTTTTTGCTCTAACCCTATTCCAAAAGAGACATTAAAGCTATTAGTTTGAAAAACACGTGAAGAATGTTAGAAAAATGCTATTTTTTCCAATAAAAAAGTAAAGAATGGAATTATCTATCGTTTTCTTCCTACCATCGAAGAAAACGGATCCCTCAGACCGATCATTATCTAATCTAACGGCCCCTCTGACATATATATTTCTCCGAGCTTTCAGAATGGTTAACTCTCATCTGTCATCAAAGATTTGAAGAAGGGCTGTTGGTGCGACGTGGATTTAAAAGACCTACCTTCATGTTCCAGTTTTTCCTTTTCCTCATCAAGATGGCTTCGCTTCAGTTTTAGACCAACCAGCCTTACCAATTTCGAGCCTCCTGCCTTTCGGACTTTCTACTGCTACCCTTACCTTTTACAAACGACTGAAGACAGTGGGCAGAACATCTGAGAAGAGGGGTATCCAAATATTTTCTATCTCGATGATTGGTTGGTTGGTAGCTCTTCAAGCTAATCAAGTCTGATACGTCCGGTTTATTTGTTAATGAAGACGTTGAAGATCTCTGGGTTTCATGATAAACCTAAGTAATCTAATCTAATCTCAAGTCAGAAGCCTGATTTGAAGAAATTCTAGACTTGAAGAAAACCAAAGTTTTTCCTACAGAAAGAGAATCACGAAACTTGAGATAGTATCTCTCTCATTCTGAATTAATTTATCTCCTGCTCATCTATGGCTCGCTGCTTAGAAATAGTTGGCAAGTTTGTTAGACCTTCTACCCTTCTTCTCTCCATGTTTGGGATGAATACGCTCCAGTTACACCTCGGATTACTACAGAGACTACCGCCACGATCCTACAACCGTCTAGTTCTTTAAAGCCAAGATCGTTTAGCACTACGAGTTTATGCAACACAAGAATTCTTATGGTGGTAAAGATGTCCACGAATACATCATCAGTTATTATCCACGACAGGAATGCTTTGAAGATAGGTTTGGTAAGCATGCATTGAGATCCCTCACAATAAAGGGAGTATGTTCGAAGATAATAAGGAAAGGAATCTCCATATAAATACAACTAGAGTTGCCCTAGGGGTCTACCCCTCTTAAGCGTTCAACGGATGTGTTGTTCTGGGAAGTCAGTAGCTAAATCATATCAGACAATTCCACTGTAAGTTGCCTACATCAACCACCAAGGATGAACAAGAGTATCCTCATGCGCATTGCAACCATCCGCCGTCTCACTTGGTGCCAGTACCATTCAACAACCCTCAAGGCCGAACATCTACCAAAAGTTATCAACTGTCTAGAAGACCGCTTTTCCAAAGGAAAATCAGCCAAAATGATGCTTATCGGTATCAACTGTGGGGGGAAGTGGCATCTCAACAAGCCGGGGTATGCCAGATGATTTTTCAAAGACTTTCGGCCCATAGTATATCTGTTGTCAAACAACAAAATTACCAACTCCCAACATGAACTGCACTTTCTAGCGGAACGAGAGCCTTGGGTGAGAACTAGCTTTTAACAATACGTGGTAGAACCTGATTGCATATGCCTTGCCACAACCGTTAACAATTCTGGCGAAGGAACTAAACAAGTTACAGCATCAAGGTCAGTAAGATCCTGCTTGTAGCCCCCCCCATTTTGGCCACTCAGTTTTGGTTTTTAAGACTGATCAGCTTGTTGGAAGACCCTCCAAGACTGATTCCTTTAAGGCAAAATCTGTTGGTGGACGGAATAAACAAAAGAGTGTCGCTCCAAGGCTAAATCCAATCTCTACACTTGCTGTGTGGCCTCGTCTCATCTCGCCTTCAAACGCAAAGGTTTTTCAGAAGAAGCTGCCTCCTGCGGCGGGAGCAAGAAGGAAGTCAACATCCATTATTTACTATAGAGACTTGTACTCTTCAACGTCCGGTGCAAGAAACACTAAGTTGATCCGCATTCTGCTCGTAGGAGACGTGGCTAACTTCCTGACTTCTCTCTTTCAAGAAAACCTCCAATGTTCAACTATAGGAAATCTTACCTGTCTTCCATCTCTACTATACATGATCACCCGGACTATTAGAGAAGATAAAAGGTCTCTCGGATACCATTAAGGGAAGGCTTTATAAACGTCCTCTGTTAGAAACTCACTCAATCGTGGGGATCTCTTCCATTGTTCCTTCATAGTCGCCAGCGGCCGTTTGAACCGTTGAATAAAGCCACTCTTCTCGATTAGACTAGTAGACCGCATTCCTACTGATGGCTGCATCTACCAAAAGATGTTCAGATATCCATGCGTGTCTACAACTAGAAATATATGAGATTCTCAATTCTCACATGTCACTCTACGTTCCTCGTGCTCGTTTCATGGCCAAAACACAGAACACTCAATGATGCACCTCAGCCTATAGGTCTTCCAGAGCTTCCCAGCGTTACTGGTGATCCTGACGATAAACGCTTGGTGTCCAGTCAGAGCTCTCTGACATTTTACCACCTTACTGCCTTCTAAGGAAATCTCCTGGTTCTTCAATATCTGACACGTCTTCAGCACCACAATAAAACCTTATAAACCTGCAACAAAGCCAAAATTGTCAATCTGGGGTCACTTCCCTCATCTCTGATCTTTGAAGTGAAACCTCGTCACTGGACAGTAATAACATCGCCTTTAACCCAACCCGCATGCTCAAGAAATTAGAAGTCAGGCAACATCAAGGGCTTTTTCACTTAAGAGTGAACATATCTGACTATAATGGACCGCAGGATGAGGACGCCTCCATGCGTTTCAGAACAGTTATAGAGACGCCTTACATTAACTAAATCGTGACCAAACCAGCCTGGTCACAAATCATCAGAGTAAGAGAAGGGATGCCATGCATCCTTATCACCATGCTCAATAAGGTTAGGAGTGCCGGTTTTATTAATAACTACAAGTGGCTTTGATATAGATTGGTGCTGATGTAACATGATTATCATGTTTTATATATATATTAATGGCATACATTGGGGCAAAAATTAAGCTTCCATTAAACTTCACATGGCGAGAAACCCGCAACAACTGAACTATACCGGCTCCACTTCCTCCACCTATGACCCAGTGGGTGGCAGTCTTCACTAGTTGTATCAATGTCGAATGTATCTAAGGGATAAAATAGAATATACTCACCAATGTTGTGAGATTGTTCTATGTTATACATTATACTTACGAATGTCCAACTAGTAACCCCTCCATCCAGCCAGCCTTCCCTGCGTGAGCCTGGGGAAGGTCAAAAATGCAAAGATTGCATGCCAGTGACGTCATGGATGGCTTCCATTGCAATGGGACCGCTACTAGGCATGGGCGCATGCGAATTTTTAATGTGGCAAAAGGGGTGTCCTCGGCTTTTGGAGCACAAAAAATGCACTAGTTGGATCATCGTATTGTACCTGTATAAAATATAAAATCCTCACAACCTTGTGAGTATATCTGTGGCATGTAGCGTTCTAAGATATCTTGGGAAGGTGGGTTTAGTGCATATGGGTCTTCCCTCGCTTCTCACCACTGTGGTTCCAGGTTCGACCCTCGTCGGGCCTGCAATTTCATGTGCTTTGTTTTCTTTGTGACACTAAAATGACAAGATAGTGTTGATGTGTCATAAATACTAATACCCCTCCATGATGCAACACAATTAATCAGTTCAGTATTCTACATCTTAACAAATTTACCCTATTTTAACATCCTAGAACTTGTGAACTGAGTGACGCATACACCAGACTGCCGGTTTCGAGCATAAGTAATTCATAAATTTGGATCCAACATTGAAATACCTTTCATGATGCAATTACTGGCACACTGTGTAGTACATCAGTACTGAGTTGCATCGACCGTAGCATTGCACATGCTATGCATCCATAAAGTGTGTTACCCCGATTTTGCATAGACACTACACATAGCTTCATTAAAGGGACAAGCAATGATTTGCTGATTCGCAAACATGAAAACATCATCAAAATTTGTATTTTGGTATTTTTGTTACTGGCATAGATGCTCCAACATCCGCAAGTGGTTTTTGCCTGACACTCCGTTTATAAATACAAGGCAGTACTTTTTATTATCTGATTCTGTAATTTCTAACAAATTCCGACTTGCAATCAAAAAGCCTTTCTGTGTGAATATCACAGATTTATAAGCGTAATATGTGCACCATGACCCGTATAACTTGACCTCAATCACAGACATTATTGATCTTGGTTTGTTCTGCACTGCTGTAAACCACAATCAGCATTTTAGTGTAATTTTGAGGTCGTCATCGCTGTATGTCTAGTTGCGGGAGACGGTATGAAAGTTTTCTCAAATACTTCATTGGTTGTTTTTTTTTGTTTCTACATTACAAATCGTTATATGGAATTTACATATTTCTTTGATTAAACGCTAACAAATCATTTCCACATTTTTTTATTTCTCGTCATATCGCTGTTTATCAACTATGTCCAATCCGGCCTCTTATGTATCTTTCAAGTATGAAAGACCAAAAAGTTCGTGTTGACACCTGCATAAGCTGTGCTGTCAAAGAGGCAAATTGAGGTGTTTACAGATCAGCCTTATGCCTATGCCCTAAAAATGGTTTGTTTGCCGTAATGGAAACAACAAAAAGAGTAAGGAGTTTTTAGATCCTTCACAATGTTTTAAACCCTAAGAGTAATACAAACATGCGACATTAATATTTTTTTTTTCAATGACATAGTAAAATCTTATATTTTACTGTTGACGTTGTATTCTTAATTTTGCTATTTTTAATGTTTTTTTCGTCTTTGTGTTGGTAAAACAAAAGAACAAAACGTTTCATTAAATTACAATATTTAAAAATACAAAATTAAAACAAAATTGCAATTTTCATAATACACATTAGCAGGTTTCTTCTTGTTTTCCTTGGGTTGAAATTAAAAGAATCCCCCATATCAGATAACCTCTTGAACCAATTGCAAACATTATACTCCTTGATCAACTTCTCCAACTCATATATTCTTGTGAACTAAAGTTTTTTTCATTTTCCAATCTCCAATAGGCTCATCATGGATAAGGATCCAGTACATTCTAACTTTTTCCCATTTAATCCATCATTAGTTGGGAATATAGTTTTTGCATAAAAAATGTTTTACGCAATGCCCTACAACATCCAACTTTCACTAACCTTTTTATATTGCTCCAGAGGGATAATTATTCTAAGCCTCTTCCAATCCACTGATAGTTTATTAGTCTTTTGTTTGTCCTAAGACTTTCCTTATTCTGACTAAAGCAGTTGTTTAATTGGACTGAGTATTAGAGGAAATGACAGCCATCATGGTATTAAGTTTTTCTGTTGAACTTTTTTCCTCTGAAGTCTGCGAAATAGAGTAGATTAATAACACATCAGTCTGTTTGCAAGGAAAGTGAAAGAAAAGTATGTGAAAATCAACCTAATATGTGTCGAATTTTTTTTTTGCGCAAACTGATTTGTCACATTTTCTAATTTTGTTTCACCTTCCTTTAGGCAGGAAAAGCACATAGGTGATCCCCTTTGTCCATGTGTCTGTTGATGATTTGTCTATTAATGATGTCTATGTAAAACGCTCCCCACACCCCCATTCAATGTTGAGAAACGTCAATGTCTTGTTTCGCCAAAATGTATCAAAATTTAATTCCGGGGGGGGGAAGGGGCACCTGAGTTCCTGCATCATTTTACATCTCAAATCAAAAGCAATCACATCACATTTCGTAGTCATTTCACAATTCAAAGCACGGCTTGGGACTTTCGGTCAATGCCGTCATTCAAAGAACTTTTGTTTTGATGAGGTACTCTCTTTCATCATTTGTGTCCTTGACCCAATCTCACCTTTTTTTTCAGCACTAGACCTTGGGAGCCAATTTCTTTCCATAGGGACCTTTTTTCTGCAGAGGCTTCCGATGACTCGGGCAATGTTGTCATGCTTGCACATCTCTCTTACAGACTCTTTGAAGCAATATATACTGGGCACCGTCTCCAAAATCCCAAATGCGAGACAATCATAATTGTTTCGTACCCTACAGCGACTAGATTTCTGTCATTTGACACTGGTTAACTTTCTGATTGTTTGAAATTCCATGATTTGAGCTTTCCTCCCTATTTACAAAGCACAATGCAACAAAAGACGCTCATGGGAGGCAAGAAGGTGTAAAGTGTAAGAGCTGCCATGTGATACTCGTTGTGCTGCCATGTATTGAGATAACCTTAAATAGATTTTCCTATGAAAAGATCTTGGCTCTTGAAATGGTTCTTCAGGTATTCGTTGCCTGAAGAACCCTTTTAAGAGCCCTGACCAAGATTTTGCATAGTATGGTTTGATGAGAATTTCTGACAAAGCACTATTGCACTTATGACCTTCTTAACCTCACATCGACAAAATATATTGGAATTTTTTATTTTTGTTTAGCTACTTGAAGTGCAAAGAGAGTGAAATTTCTCATTCTTCTACAAGTCGCTATGGAGTACTACTCAAAACTGGGTCAGAATTCCCTTGTAATTACTGTGATGGATTTGTTTGAGTGGAGATTGGCGGGCTGTGCAATGTTCCTTTCAATTTTTCACAAATTTTGACCAGAATATTGAAGAAGACAGTTGTAATAGTGTTGTGACCAAGCAAATGATCTGAACCGTCACTTTCAAGTGTTTACGTTTCCATGTAACTGTATGCAAACCTTAGAAAGTCAATTTGCAAACACTCCATCGAATTGTCCATTTTAATATTCCCAAGATATAATCATTAAGGGTGGCAAAAAACAAGAGGAAACAAAAACAGTTTCGCCTGTGTTTGGCGATATCTCCAAAATCAATATTTGCGACTCCGACTCATTTTGCTTTATCACATGATATTCTTTGAGGCAAAGACATCCCTCACCATGCAAAACATTTATTTCCGGTATGAAGGTTTATTCAAAACTAGGTCAAGATTTTATTTTGTTGATGTTTGTTTGTGAACCTTGTTTTTTGATGATTATGTGGGATTGGCCAGGCCCTCTGGCAGTTCAATCACACTTGGATGGTGATCATAGGTAGAGAAAATTGTGCTAAGGCCTGAAAAGAAAAAGTTTGGTTGGCGTAGCCCACTCTACCATGGATGATGAAAAAGTTTTTGAGTTGAGCTTTAGCTTGGATGAAAGATAAAAATAATAAGTGCAAAACCTTTTCATGCAGTTCAGGCTTTCTTGAGGCCGCACTGGACCCCTGATAACTAGTAGTACTGTCCCAGAGCCAGACGGTCACCCCACCCCCCCATCAGGTTTCTTTACAAAATCCAATGAGGAGGTAGCTGTTACCCTGGTATAACTAAAAGAAAGATCTACCTACAAGAGTTTTTGGCCTGGAGAGCTAACAGTGGCCATCCAGCACATTAGGTCAGGAAGGGCATCGGTCAATTATATTTTTTTGCTCCAATAAATCGCCATCATCATTTGTGTGATGTGAGGTGAATCTGCCCACCCCTGTTTATGGAGGCAAACCCGGATTTAAAACTCTTTGGTTTTACTACTATCCTTACTTCAAATTGCAAAACCACAAAAACTGGAATTTATTTTCTTTATGAGGAAAAAAATGACTTGGAGGTTTATTCAAACTAAGTCAGCATTATTTGTTCCCCCCCCCCCCCCCCCCCCCGCCGAACGAGTTCGGAACTTTGACTATGAAAATGAGCACGTCCGTCCTTTCGTTCCCTCCGTCCGTCCGCGTCCGTCCGTTCTTCCGTCTGTTCGTTCCCTCCGGCTGTGACAAAATGTTAACACCCATGTTATACCATTTATACTGATTTCCGTAAGGTGCGACATGATGAAACTTGGTGGAAGACCGTGTTGACGAAGTTCTTGACTTGATTAGATATTGGGCGTACAATATGCTATTAAGTATCTAATTTGCATAATCATGGAATGTTCCTGCAAGGCTGTTTACAAGTTTTCTGGAGTTCGTCAGGCGTATAATGAATGTAACTTGTTGGATGAATCGGACTGAATAGTTCTTGACCTATTCCAGATTTTTTGGGCGTAGTTCGTGCAATATTGAGTATGCAAATGTGCGAATTAATATGGCAAAAGTAACGTAAATTGCTATATTTTTAAACGGCCATTGCATCATAATTCCTTTCCTATTCCTGCTCTCAAGAGCCTATCATGGGGCCATCTTTTTTTGGGGGCAAGGTCAAGGAGGTGAGATATGGGGCGATGGAAAGGCAAGGAGCGACGTAATAGGCGAGGGCGGGAGCTCGGAAACGGGCATGGGAAGAGGCAAAATGCCGGCACGTCCAAGGAGACCGACTATGCGATGGGAGGGGGTGAGGTTTGGGGGGAGGGTGGGGTTGGGGGAGGGGGGGGGGTTGGGGGGGAGGGGGGGTGTTGGGGCGGGGGGGGGGTGTTGGGAGGGGGTGGGGAAAGAAATTGGTTGCGGGTCGGCGCTGGTCTTTTGCTTTTCAGTGTAGTTTTGTGATTTCGTGTTTTGTGTCTTTCGTTGTTTTGGGCGCTGTTTGGTGGGTCTTGCGGGTTTTTTTGTCGTCTTGGTGATTTTTTGGTTGTTTGTTTTCCTTATATTTTTTTTGGTCGTTATGTTTTCCTTGTTTTTTCATGTTTTATTGGTGCTTGATTTAGGTAAGTGGTTGGGAATGTTGCATGATGTTGCGGAGGATGAGGTGTTGTGGGGAGGGGAATTGGGGCGCTGGTTGTGGGGTTTTGGTGTAACGGGACGGATGCTGTGTTCTCCAGTGCCACCCTCATCGAGTTTCTAAGGATCGTGGTGTCTGTTTTTTGGTTGTCTTGGCGGGTTGTTCCGCGGGGTGGCGTTGTTGTTGGGGTTTTGTGCTTCGGGATGGTGTGCTGGCTTTGTTGGGTGTGCGGGTTGGCGTGCTTTTTGTTTTGTTGTTTGTTTGGTCCGTGTTTGCTTTTTTACGGGTTACTTGTGGTCTTTTGTCTCTTTGTTCTATCCCGGACTTAGGACTACACCTTTGCCTGTGTATTCCTCACATTTGTGCTCACAACATTCGGCTGGACAATTTTAAACTTTAATACGCATCCGCGTAAATACGAGTTTCCCTTTATTGTTTTGTTTGGATTCTGTAATATTTTTGATGTCTTATCATTAAATTAATTTTGGGATTAAAGCCATGCCCATGGCAGTTGCCATTTTTTAAAGCTTTCATTCAAAATAATTTTTAATGAGAGGATGATGAGTATTAAAGTCCTGTCTTAATTAAAAATGTGGTTTTCTATCAGTGTAGCCTTCCTGTTTTTGTGTTGGTTGTTTTTTTTTTGCCTGCAACTGGCCTGTAAAGTTGTGTAGAAGTTTTTGGTGCCAGTCAAAGATGTTCAATCAATTATACCAAATTGGATTACTGTAGTTGCAAGTGGACACCTCATCAGCGATAGTTCAAAGGTCTCATTCCAAGGTCAATGTTATATTCAATCAAAAAGGTCCTTCAGTCTAGTTGTAAGAAAACTCATGTGGGAATAACGAAAGCAGACTATACTATTGGTTTCAGAACCACCTTGTTTAAATAGGCAATCAAGCTGTATTCAAAATAGTTTGCTCTTAAAAAAACATGCTAGTGAACCCCTTAACCAAGCCTGGAAAAAGTGGGGAAACTGCGAACCTGGTTTTCCCGGTAAATCTTCCTATTTTGAGGGACTTTTTGGTCATTATAAAGCATCCATAATAATTGAAGCACTTTTGCAACTCTTAATGGAGGGAAATTTTGATTGTGTTCCCAGGAAATTGGGCATTTTTCCCCCTGCCCTTACCTGTTACCACAGACCAAACCAAAACAATTTTTTTTTAGCCCCAATGTATTTTCCTCCCATAAATATGCAACAACAGTTTCCTCTCACCGATGACAAACACTCATTCAGAATTGGGTGAATTAAATCTGTAGTGGTCATCACATTTGGTTAACATGTGTAGATGCATTGCTTCCGTGAGAATGTCGATGGCAAGTTAAAAGTATTCATACGTGAAAGTACATGCAAAAAAAAAAAAATTGTGATAATTAGATTTGTTTTGTCCAAGAAAGTTTATTCAAAGTTGGTCAGATTTTGTTTTTGTGGTAATTTGATGGATTTATTTTTAAAAAACACTTAAAAAAAAAAAAATTCTTGATTTTTATTTGAGTGGCAGTGCATCCGGGATTATATAAGCCGACTCTGGAAATATAGCCAATTTAATAAAATGAAGACCAAAATATACTTACGTCTGTATTTGAAAGTCTGTTTCACAAGGTTAAGCTAAGTTTGGTCAAAATTTACGGAAAATTTTAATCTTGCTATACAAATAAATTGAAAAAGTAGCATTTTTTTTAAGAATTTTTTTTGAGAAAATTTTGGCAAAAGCACTCCTTCTATTATGATTTTTGTGTAAATTTGTGTCCCATATATTTTTTCCAGAAATCCTTTGGGCAAAAGAACCTCTGGGGCTTGAGGCGACGGGCTATGGCTAGTCTTAACCAAACTTTTTTGACTGTTGACCAGGACAGCATACCCATGAGTGTAAATTTTATCTTTTTATGTTATTTCTTGATAAAAATATACTTTAATGGGTTTACTCAGCACCAGGTCCGGAACTACTTTTTCATCTCAATTTACGTGAATGGATTTATTCAATTGAAATGGGCAGACCGCATGGCATAGTGGTTTTCCATATTTTCAGTTTGTGAACAAAGATGTGACTATGGGGATTTCTGTAGTTCTTCTTCCCATGTACATTATTACTGCTGACATAAACTCTGAATTATTACCCGATATGAACATCTGGTACAGAGGAATATATGGACAAAAAAAACCGTGTGATATTGTTAAAAGAACTGAGCTAAATATAGGCTTTATTTGTCCAATTTAAAACTGTTGAAAAAAATTAAATTCTATAATTTCTGTTTTTGATGTGTGATTGATGAACTTTGTGATGTCTTTGTGTCTGTTTGATGTATGGGATGTCTGTGGTGTCTCCACCTTGTAACCAAAAGGTAAACATTTGGTCTTATTTTGGTTTTCTAGACTAGCTATGGTAGCCAAATCTAGTTATATTGTACAATGGCAGAAGCCCTTAGCAACCATGTCATTGATTTCCTGATGGTCCTCCCAGGGTCTGACAGGGGAACATAAAAATTGGTCAACAATACACATAAAAGGTCAACATTTGCCCATATTTGCCCAAATTTCTAAGTATATTGTAGGAGGACACAAGCTCCGGCTGTTGAAATGCATACATGATGAAAGCAGGTAGTTGAGGGTAATTAGGTATGTAGAAAATGTTTTCTTTTAAAAGAGATTTGTGACCCACAGCCTCGTCACCCAACTTGCAGGTAGAGTGTGACCGTGTATTCAGGCCACCCTCGTTGACGGGGGAACAAAAACGGATTAAACTTTGGGTAACTAATAAGCCTCGTCCCCCAACTTAACTCAAAAGTTGAGATTGTAATCATCTGAACCAAGAGAAGATTTCAGTAGCTTCCCACAAGAATTGCTTCCATTGGAGGTTTTTGTACAGTACTGATGTGAATCGTAGTGATGAAACATGGCTAAATTGACAGTACTGATCACAAACTTGCATTTAAGAGTGCCGCTTCATCTCTACGATTCACATGACAACCTAGGCCTGTACAAAAACTTCCAATGGAAGCAATACAACAATATCATTGTGGGAAGCTACTGAATCTGATATTATCTGAACCATTGGGCTAAGTATACTATGGGTGCCTAATTATGTGCAAATCCGATCTACCTGGAAGAAATCACAAGTTTGTATTTTCTGTCAGTAAACTGATATAAATTATATAACACAATGGCCTATGGGGCACTGTGATACATTACAAACATTTGCTCATAACATCAAAACGCACAGTCAGAATCACCTGAAATTTTAGAAATGAACTTTTTTTAGGATATCTTGTAAACCATAAATAAGAATTAAGGAGTTAATATCAGGAAATGCACCTTTAAAGTTGCAAAGCAACTTCAAAATGCAATGTCCATAATGGTGGAATTGCCCACATAGGACTTCAGTCGAACTTGGGCTAACTAATCATGATCATACCCCAGTCCTTTGAAGGGGACATAATTAAGCTGTCAGTACCATGTACAGAGTGTCATAGCTGTAGATGCACATCAGTCACTTTCAAAAAGAGCAAGATGATTACCCTTGGCTGTCCCAGTTCTGTTCCAGTGGGCAAGGACCTAATTTGAGAAAGTAAGCTTCTTGTAGAGGTTTTCTTGGATTATTCAGGTGTTTTCTGAATAATTCAAATCAAAGAACATGAGGAGATTTTTGTCGAACCCCGGCTGTTTACATATTAGGAATGCTACCACTGAAGTGAATAAGCCGAATACGCCACGGGTTGGTTGGTGACGTAGATCCCTCCTTTGTATTAGGAGCACCAGAAATATTCTGTAAAAAGTCACAATCAGTAGTGAGTGTAAAATTAAGTTGGCAGTGAGGCAATGATTGCAGAGCGTGTGACGTGAACCTGTACAACTAATTTCCTGGTGATGGGTCATGATGACATGCATGTTGGGATAGCAGGTGAAGTGGGTGGGGTCAAGGATAAGAGGGTAAGTGACACCGTTGACACTCAGCAATAAACACCCAGGCTGCAGGTTTTCGCATTCTGATTCCAATTGCTTTATAAAAGGTCTCTCTGTTTGTGAAGTGCTGAGCAGCACACAAGAAAATGCTCTCTCATTTCAGGTCCTCACCACACAGCAGGAGGTTGGATAATATTAATTGATTATTTATCACGGTTCCTTGAAGGTTGTAATGTTCCAGTAAGAAGCTATCTTGAAGGAGGCTCTATCCCTTACAAAAATCTGTGGTGGTTTGTCTCCTCAGATCCCACCAGTAGGCTCCAACCAGTAGGTTGTTAAACAAGGATTCCAATCAGTTTCCAAGCGGATTCCATCATTTTCCATACCACCTTCCTACCCATAAAATCAAGTAGTGGAAAAAAGGCCCACTTTTTGATTCCCACCAGTCACCTGGAATTACTAATTCATACCAACTACTAGTAGTTGGAAAAATAGACCCCACTGGCTGATTCATACAGACAGTGAGAGATAAACCTTTGATGTTGGTGTAATTGAAACATTTCACCATTAATACTTGTAAACCTTTGACCTTCCATACTTGCATGGAGATAGATGTGTGCTATATTTTGATGCAAGTCAGCAGTCCCAATGGACTCAGTCACCAGCTGTGGGGATATTTGATAGGTTCATACACTGAGTTTTCACTCAAGTTGAGGCACTTGTTGGATTTCAACTTGGTGTTGAAAAACATCTGTCATCTTTTCCTTAAATGAGAATAAGTAGCGAGGCCATATTGAAAAGCCAAGGCGTTCTTAAAAGGGCATGATGGCTACCTCTCATTGGTCTTCTACTTACTTCCTTGTCCAACAAGTTCTCAGCCTCTTTTCTTATCAAATTTTGTAAGCGCATAGAAAAAAAATGTTGCCTAACTACTATTTTAGTATATTGGTTACAGGAGCCATTTTAATGTGCTGTATATATACCACTAATATTCATTTTAATATAAACATTTATAGGGATACCTGTTATGTGACAATCTCTTGTTGAACCATAATATTCTCATGGGAAAAGCCTGGGGTAAAAGACCAGCTAAAAGGGCTTTGCCCGACTCAAACCACATTGATATGTAAATTGTACATACCACCCACTGGTTGTTTTACACCCTCCAAAACAACGCAATACACCCAAAACCCATTCATAATTCCAACCAGTTAGTGGTTGGATCACCCCAATTATATGGTAGGAATTCACCCAACATCAATGTATCCACTGGTTGGAAGCACCCAATTCAAAACATCTTGTGTTGGAAAAACACACAAAACCAACTGATTTGCTCCTAATCTGACTATTTCCAACCACCAAGTAGTTGGAAAAATAGATAGGTGGTTGGAAAAATGTAAATGGATGATCAAGTGTGTAATATAATGGTAAGCCTCTATGTATGTGTGTGCGTGCGTGTGTGGTGTGTATTGGGGGATGGAATGCGCAAGCACATGCAGTATGGGTGTTTGGTGCACATGCATGTGTGTGTTATACATGATAATTGTATGTGTTTAACATGTGCCAACTTAGGAGAGGCGATTTTCACTTTGTATGGAAAAGTTATAAAAATAGGGAAGATTGTTTCCCCTAAAAGTATGGAATAGGATGGGTGATAGGTACTAAATTAAACAATAGTAAATATTATACACAAAGTTGTGGAAAGAGTACAACTTGGCATACAATGACACCCACCCATTTGAGAAATTGAGCACACATTAAGAATAGTCATTATAAAGCATTGTACCATACATATTAAATCACCAAACACCACACAAAAATAGTTTCTTAGTCTATAAAGTAAATCAATATAAACTAATATAAACCTAATGATTTTAACATTCCAATTAGAAGAGTGCTTATTTTATTAAAGGGGGATGGCCCGATTAAGGATTGAAGGTTCATCTTGATAGATTGGCCTTCACTCTAAAACCCCCATCTGTAAAGTTTCGCGCCGATATTTCAATCAGTTTTGATGCGAGAGCTAAAAACGGGATTTGTAAGCCCATAGAGTTACTGTTGAAAAATTAATATTGGTCGACCAAAAGAGCACATTTCGTCATAAACTTCCAAACCAAAAATCTTTGGCTCTAAGATTTCACAGCTAGGTAAATGAGAAAAATAGTGCTTCTTCGCATACCAAAATGTTGACCACTTCCGGTAAAATCTAGGGCTTCTGGGGCGAGGCATTAGCGATCGGACCATGAACTTTAAGCTCACTGAATTTTTTTCTGGTATGTGACAGGTTGACATCACAGGATGTAATGCTTATGGGCGAGGGTTAAAGCCTTTTTAGGTTTACCCACTTAGGTATTGTGCAGAATCTTTTCTGTGCAGGCCTCAGACAGTTCTATGGTATTTTCTGGTAGCTATTCTATCTATTTGTTGACCTTGATGGTGCAACACGAGGGGACTATGGCGAGAGTGTGGTTCAGGAATAAATACATAGACTCTGGCTCCCCAGAATCTCCCCCTTATGGGACCACTTAGGAAAGTAAATCAAGTGTTGCAAGTGGTGTTACACTTTGGGAAACCCATTTGATGCATGATACTAAATGAAATACAACTTAAGATATGAATTATTTAAAATATTATTAAAAATACTTAACTTATTTTAATGTATATCTGAAGGTGATAGGAGGATATAAAGCTAAACGGCCAGATGTCTTATTTTCAGATATGTTATTTTCTTCGGTTTTAAATGAAAAAATCTGAAATAAAAAAATGGGGGTCACCGACTACGTTTTTGAGGTATAACGTTTTCAAAAATCACATTTTCCGGAAAAATCTGTTACAGAGCTCTATGGGGAATTTAATGAGAAAAAACGCATTTTCCTCATAAAAATAAACTTCTGACGGCAAGGATTTTATTTTTTTTTTGTTAACATCATATGCCGATATTTAAGGCGATCAATAAAAAGAGGGTCAGGTCAACGACTTAGTTTTCTAGAAACCTGCAATAATATACAAAAATACCACTTTTTTTCATTTTGTGGTCTTAGTTAACTGTTGTGGGCGCAACACTCTTCACCTACGCACCAAAACTAGGCAGGTGAGGTGTACACGCATCATAACTCACCAAACAGTGTTATGATAGCATCGGGTATCGCAATTTTATAATCTACACGTACACAATGATTTATATCTAATGTATAAGTGGCATAAACGTCAGAATATAACAAAATTACCAATTAAAAAAGTTTAGAAGAAGTTGGAAAACATGTCAACAAATGCACGAATTCAGCAATGTTGACTATAAAACAGAAGCAACCAAACAAGTTTGTGCATTGCATGCAGGCTAAACATGCTGAACAGAAGGCAAATACAGACTTGGTGATCCTTCCGGAATTACCTTGCGACTCGTGAGATTTGGAAGTAGTTATTTGGGTCCTCTCGATATTCTGAAGGTTCAATGTTCCGAGGTTAGTTTCCGAACATGCGTTTTTAGCGTTCTTTTTTTAACCTTAAAAAGGTTTTGCTATTCCGAAATAGGGTTCGCTATTCCTTATATTATGAAATGGTTCACTATTCCGATAATTTGAACGGGTTTCTATTCTGAATTTGTAAATGGATCTGCTTTTCTGAATATGTTAAGAGAAGGCTCGTTTTTCAAGCTAAAGGTTCGCTATTTTGAAACCAGATACCGTGTTTTATATGCTGAATTTCAAAAGGGGTTCGCTATTCCAAACTTTTTAATGAAAACAATTAATTTGAAAGCAGACAATAAATATTAGGATCAAGTTGTAGTTTCAGGGGTTGGGGTAATGTTTTAGGGTTGAGGGTTAAGGTTGCCAAATAGTTTGAATTGGTGTCATCACTACCAAAAAAAGAGAAACTTAGTCTGATGTGGAATCATTTTTTTTTTGATATCTCAGTTGGGTTTTCTAAATTGTGGAAATAAATAGTGCAGTAGTGGCATCGCGGCATCAAAGTACATGTATCTATATATAGGGCCTAATTCATCATGTTCATTGCGGACTTCTCTCGAGATTCTAAAAGGTTCATTATCCAAAGGTTCGCTATTCATCACCCCACAAGCTTGTAGCGAAGTTCTTTTAATTCTAATGAAACTCTAAACCTCAAAATCGACGACCCTCAATTAAAAATGCGCTACACTTTCCTCCGATTTCTCCTGTTTCTCCGAATGTTGGGGGTTTATGTGGGGTAGAAGATGCCTGTCGTATGTTATTAAAGCGAATTTTGTGAAATTACCCGAAAAGCACGAGTGAACACAAAAAAGCACACAAAAATAACAAAACTGCACAAAAGTAAATGTGGAACTGTATTTGGAAAATTTCATCTAGGCCATACAATCTAGCACCAAAGTTTTTCTAAATCAAAAATTGTAGAGGATTCCAAAATTCAATTGTGTCATTTTTTAAAATGTGTTCTTGGATGAATTTTAAGGGGGGGGGGGAATGTTTATACAGGGGTCAAATTATAAAAAATGGAGCAATATTTGTTTTAACAGATACTATGTGTTTCAGTACCTTGCAAGGATACAGAAAGTTAGTTTGCCCTACCTGAGGGTTACTGTTATGTTTTAGACCATGATAGTATACACATTATTGACAATCACTTCCTGTTAAAACCCACGGTTCCTTCCTGTTGTGTTTTGTCCTTTCTTGTTTTGTTTTTTTTGTCCGGCCTTTGATGGCCCCAAATTAAGTCCCACTTTCTACTGGGTGGGGTCAAATCTTAAAGTTCATTGATCCTTAATGGCCTCTCCCACCACACATCTCCCCATCTCCATATATTATTTCAACATGTTATTAATCTTTCTATAATCGTTTGTGTTTAAAGGACCAAACTTTTATCTTAACTGTATTACAACTCACGTAATAAGGATATATTATTATTATAGATTTAAATTGGGATGCTTAGGCCCTTGAAATCGATTATTAGTTTGTCGTCCCCCGCCCTCGTTATGATTTGTGCGGCGCAAATCTAAAAATAATCATTATTTTGAAAAATTCCGTTCAAGCATCCAACTTTTCAGTCGATATTGGAATTGTTGGTAGGAACTGTCTCGGAAGTCTCGGAAATGAGTCAAAAAATAGACCCAATATTGTTTGTATTTCGTCGACCCCTGTAGGTGCATTTCACTGTAAAATATGCATGTAGCCAAAAGAATAATGATTGAATAGGTCCCTCAGTATGGGCTGAAAAAAATGTGACGAGAAATCCATAATTGCGTTTCAAGGGCCTGATGTTATTCATTATAGAATGCATATACACTGTTAATTTCCCATTGTTTAACACTATTAATGCGATGCAGTTGTTGTATTGTCAATAATGTATAATCATGGAAGATGAGGTGTGAATAAAATAATGTATAACTGTCAAACGTACAAGAGTTACAAGGCAAAACGGGTTGAAGGTTACACACTGGGTAAAAGTTCACATTCTCGGTTGTTTTAAAAAATGGTGCCAAATTGTTCGTCTTACTGTACAGAAGCGAAAATATAAAGGTGCGTTGTCAATGACGTTTGTATAATTAGAGGGCAAAATAGGCCGTGGTCCACAGGGTCTATGGGAGCCCAATAGTCATATCTCTAAAAGTCTTACCTGAAGGTGGAACACAAAATTGATATAAATTTTCTTATGTAGTATTACCCAATGATATTTAAAAAAACCAGTTTCAACAGAATCGGACCAGTTCTTCTAAATAATGACCGTGAACTTTCTCGAGCCTATTGTATACAACAATAGGTTTGTAATATGGCAAACTGTACCTTTTTAGAAACCATATGAGCAACCAACTAGATTGGTAATAAATTTAATAAAACAATTGAAACACTTTTATGTTTACCCCAGTACAAATTTGTCCCCCTTATAAAACACCCAGAACACATTTAAAAAAATGACATTAATTTTTTTATTTTTTTTGGAAAAAAAATCTGTATTGAAAAACATTGGGTCAAAAATGTATTGAAAACTAAACCAAAACAATTTTCAATTACATCTCCTCCCCATGTACTAAGAATGCAAAACTTCACGAAACCATGCGTTAGACGCATCTCAAAAAACATTCGACGCACATATTACTGAGTGCGTAAGTATTTAAACACTAAACAATGCGCAGCTGCAAATAGTTGTGCGTACTGAAAAGGACCCCCTATCACCCTTACTAAGTAAATTATTATATATTTTTGACAATGGCTGGGAATTAAATGTAATTCCTTAGGTTTGTTGCTAAAGTAATTCAAAACATAACAATCACCACATGGAACATGTATTGGTTTTTATTGGGATACATTTTACCATGTTTATATTGTAGAAAATTCAAATATCAATTTAAAGCAATATTAGCACATTTGTTTGAAGAGCTGCCCACAATTTTTCAAAATTTATATTTTTGGCACAGTTACGTTGGGTAATGGGTCTAGGAAACATACCTGCGAACGAGAATGCTAAAAATGCGTTATTTATCACAAACAAGCCGATTTTGTAATTAAAATTTGGATCCCAGTTGGACTTTAACGGCAGAGCTGGAAATGCCTACGTTTTGTCCGTCCATGATGAATGTGCCACCGCCTTCGAGAAATACACTCAAACCTTGTACTTGCCTGAACTTTAAAACAACTAATGAATGAGCTTTAGACACGTACATGCGCTATTTCCCGGCTATTTCACTGTGGAATGCCGTTTCCAGCGGCCGTTGAATTATTATCGGGATCCCCGAGAATAATTTCTAGTGCTGAAAAATTCCTTCGTTTGTGACACATAGACATTTTTCGAGCTTAAACCATTCACAGGTATAGTTTATACTAGCCAGTTACCAATGCAACCATGTAACAATCTCCAAATTTGTCTGAAAATTGGTGGCGCGCTTCAAAAAATGTGCTAATATTGCTTTAAATGTACTTGAAACTTTACGGTAAAGATAATGCCAGAATCTCCTGGCCTGCCATGCGCTTTGTCATTATGGCCTATGAGTAAAACCTCTCAGTATATCCAACTTTAGGTTTTGCTCTCTAATGAATCTTTAGTTCGAAAATGGTATCAAATCTGAATCCTTCTGAAACAAATCAAATTTTCTGAATGTTTCCTTCTACCATTCTGAACTATTTATATATAGGGGCCTACTGGTTTGCTATTAGTGAGAGTGTCTTCCTGGAATACAGCAAGTACCATGCCACTTACGGGAAATCCACTTGTGAATTGGGGCATGAGACTACAGATTGAAATTGAGATGCCCAAGTAAACAACACCCATTTCCCTTCCCCAGCTGCTGAATCACCTATTTGAATTGATCTGTCACTATCTACAGGACGTGACATAAATTATCCAATTACTACCCATACAGTACTATGGACAATGAGTCGCCAGGTCAATTTCTAATCTACTCAGTCACTTAAAGTACAGATACTACATTCCCTTTTGAGTTCCATGGAAATGTACATGTTGATGTTGCCAAGTGGAATTTGTACTCATCTGTTTTGTAGAACACAATGAGGAATATACTTATTAAAAACTTATTGCCTTGGTGGCCAGTCTTCTGGAAAACTATTAATCCTTTTAGGTGGGGATATTATTGATGGAAAGCTTTAACATCAGGGGAGAAATCAGAACTTTGATTTTTTAGGGACACCTGAATGTAAAAACACTTGTTGCAGCATGCAAACTTTCAACCGTTTTCAACCCTTGACATCAACGGGATAAAGCCCATAATGGAGGATATGGCAACTTAGAGCACTGCAACACTGAGGATCCTTTGTGTGATTTGGCCTACCCATTTATCTAACCACGCAGATGAATGACATGACTATTCATAATTTGCACAACCCACTAATAGTAATAACCAGAGAAAGGAATATTTACAGAGAATAAAAGCAAGCTAATAACCCTTTTCACTCTCGCACGACCTTCTTTAAAAATATTATAAATCTCTTAACATAAAAGGACAAAATGATTCACTGGTGTTCAGTGTGAGGAGAGGGAGTATCATGCGGGGGGGGGGGCCCGTTATTTTTTCCCAGGAAAATCAAAACAAAGAAATCAAAAAACACCACCACTCAGAAAAGTGCCGAAAAACAGAGGGAAGCAAGGGGAACCAGTGGGAAGGAAGACAGGGAGAAGGAGGAAGAATCAAAAACAAAAAAATTGGGGAAAACTCCGACTGCAGCAACTGGTACAAAACAAGTTCGAGTTACGTGAAGTCAACATCAACAACCCCTTTCTGTTTCTGCTGCGAACAACCAAACTGTCGAGAACTCACTCCTGTCAACATCAAGTTCCACCAACCACAACCCCTTCTATTCTTATAAACCTTTCTTCCTCACCGAACAAACGCTCAACTAGCAACACGGAAACTGGATTATATTCTCACAGCGGGAGGCGAGTCTCGTTCTCGCGAACAAACAAACACACTCAATTTGTCTGTGGAAATAACATTGCCATCTCGCAGTCATCCAAAGCAAGCGCAGCGCGTTATTTACCTCCCGCCCAATAATACAAACACAGCAAAACGCCTGGTGGTGCTCTGGAATAAGGCGCATGATCTGACAAAATCATAGATTAAGTTACAGCAGACAGGTCGTATGAGTCTTGCTCTACTGATCATACGGATATGACGGAGCGCTTTTCATCGTGATAGATCTGTAAATTCTTAACACTCGCAAAAGAGCCTCGCTGGAAAGATTAGTCAGGGGCATGCGAGGTTGATCACGACAGCGTTATTGATGCGAGAGCTAAAACAGGTCTGTTTTATAAGCTCCCCATAGACGTTGCATTTTGAGTGTGGAAATTAATACTGGGGTAAATTCGAGAGGGAACCAGCGGTCCCCGGTCTGATAAAACACGTGACATGGTTTGGACATGTGTATAAATCTAATCGCACCTTGTGTCGGTGGATGTATTAATGTAATGCCGCGTAAACGCCAACCGAAACGTTTTCTGACTTGTGATTCGTTAGAGCAGGTTTGTGTGCTAGGATGTGCGAATACCGTACGGGGATATGCGTGGGGCACGTGTAGAAAAGTGCTTCCCAACGTCTGACTCGACAAACACAGCGAGTGTGACGTGCAGGCACCATGGCAGCTATGTTCAATTATTATTATGGCGCACATCACTGACTCAAATGTCGGTGATTTCTTACCCAACAATATCCTAGGTCAAAATGTTGGGTAAGAGAATGAGTGGGGTAAAGGTAATATGCTGTTATGTGAATATTATCCAACCCACCGATGTCAAAAAGAAATTTTACGCCACTGGTCAGATTATCTTAATTCCGCTATGAAAAAGCTAGGTGAACGGGCCACATGTTTCTTTCGTCCTATTCCCCAACTAATCGGCCGGACGCTGCCAAACCTTTTCTTAGCTCTGGTGAACATGATGGGGTGATGAATCTAGTATAGTATACAGACTCGCATCTGATAACAAAACTCTCAGTATACACTATACTCTAATGTTGCGATGCTATTTATAGGAGACAATGCAAACTATTCAGCCCAGTGCATAGGGAAAGTGATTTGTTCTTACCGCCAGAGTGAGTGGGATGGGAGGTCACTCCTCGGTTAATTTTTTTTTTTTGTAAATCTGGCCCCTGAGACACTTCATTTGTCAATACGCCAGATATGCTTGCCCTACAAACCCAAGAGTTGTGGAATCATTAATCATTGATAAAGTGGGGGAGAAATAAAAAGCCAAATTCTTTGTGACCAAATTTTACTACTTTGTTATTCAGTGCTTTATCCATTCACAAAATAAATATCAGTTACTGAAATTTTTTAGGAATTTGTCTTCTGCTAATACCACAAAGCAAAAAATTTTCCATCAAGCCAACCAAAACGGTATTAATAGAGGTACATGGTGCGTGGTGTGTCTCAGTTCGTAGTATGTTAAATTTCAAAACTTGAAACATTCTGAGAGGCTGTGTTGCCTCCTGATTATGTGGGTTATTAAAATGTCAATACTTTTACCATCTACACAGTGTCGCGTTTCAACTTTCCTGTTGGTTCAGTGATTGGATCAGTCAATAAATTAATGACTGAAAGGATCAACTTGGTATTGAATTACTAGCAGCAGATTAGCAGTATGCAAATGGTTGTTCCAATGGTTATGGATTTAATTCCAACTGGTGGTTTAAACTGAGGCTTTTTGAAATCCACCAGTTGTTTCCATGATTGCATTTAAAATCCTACTGGTTGGTTCCACTGGTTGAATCAAACAAGTAGGTTGATTCCACTGGTTGAATTTATTTTAATTACTTAAATACAAATCCATCACTTACGACAATATTTTACTACAAAAATGGTGGCTAGTGGTTGATTTGTGGTTGGAAAAAACTGATTGGAAAAGTGTTGAACACATAGTTTCCAAACCATTTAAGCCAAAAAAGACCCCCCCAAACAATCACCATTGTGTAAGGGATACACATCTTGTGGTTTAGTCGACAGTATCCCAAGTTGGTGAGTTAACCCCTATTCTGCTGAGATTCAAACTGAGATATTTTCAGGGATGTTTTTTGAAATTGATTATCCTTCTTCAGCTTTATTCCAGTAGCTTAACACTGCTGAATTGATTTGATCCTTCCAGTTTGTTCTTTGTTGGCGGGGTTTTTAGCAAGTCATGAGCACTTGGTGGATCATATTTATTAAGGGTTTTACACACTTTCATGAACAAACTTTTTGGAGCTCAAGTTTTTCATAGCCGCTGTCTCTCAGCTATCTTACTCTCAATAGATGAACCAGAGATGAATAAGAAGTAGAGCCAATTGATTGAGCTCAATTCAATCTTTATTTAATAAGATGATATTTAGTAGTTTCGTCGTGCACGGACAGAAAATCAAAGCATGGTTTTCTATGGGGAACGCTTACGATAGCAGGCACGTTCAAAAAAAGGTTGCGGGTTTTTGTCGCGCCTGGAACTTTGTCGGCAGAAAGGAGGACCTTTAAGTTCAAATCAATTTTTGTCTGTTGTCTGTCGGTCGGTCTGTCTGATGTCTGTCTGTCGGCTGTCTCGTCCGTCCGTCGTCTGTCTGTCTGTGTCTGTCATGATGTCTTGTCTTTGTCTGCTCGCCGTCGTGTTCACCGCGTGTGTACCGATTTTATTTCTGAGTTTAGTAAGGGGCTACGATGGTGTTAACTGTTTTAAAGAAGCGGGCATGAGTTCTCGACGATTAAATTTGGGCAGTTTAACCATATTGTAATTATAAGTATTCAATTTGATATATAATTACGAAAATTTTCCGCAGGTTGTGTACAAGTTTTTTGGAGTTCCGTTTATTAAGGCGTATAATGATGGAAGTGGTGGAGGGAGCGGGCTGGAGTGTCTCGAAACTGATTAGATTTTGTCGTATTTCGGGTAGGTAAATTAAGTATGCAAATGAAGAATTAATTAATATGAAAAAAATTAGCGTAATGCTATAATTTTTAAACGGTTAATCGGCAAAACACAAAATTCTTCCCGGCATGAAGGCCTATCCTGGTGCGCATATTTTTTGAAAATTTGAAAGTGTGTGATATTCATGCGGCTTAGGTATGCAAATGAGCTAATTAAATATGCAAATTACTCTATACTCTGAAACAGTACATCGGATAGGCAAATTCTTCACTACATGATAAGACTACTCTGCCATACTTCTTTGTGTGAATCATAAATTGGGTCTAAAAGTGGCATTTTTGGGCCAAAATTATTGGGCATTTTTTTTTTTGTGCAATTAATGTCTAATTTGCATAATTTAAGAAAAAAAAGTTGGGTGTACAAGTTATCTAGAGTCCCATAAGGTCGTATAATGATGTAACATTGTGGAAAGAAGTGGTGAAGAGTTCCGATTCTGATAGATTTGGGGCCTATTTCGGGCAAAAGTAAAGTGCAAAGAGCTAATTTAATATGTAAAAATCAGTGTAATTGGTATAATTTTGAAAACGGTAATCGGACTTATACAAAATTCTTCACTGCATGAGAGCCTATTATGGTGCGGATCTTTTTTGCCATTTGAAAGTACGTCTATGCGGCTTCTTAGGTATGTAATGAGCTAATTAATATGGCATAAATGCTTTGGATCGCTGTGAAATGGTAATCGGATAGGCAAAAATTTCTTAAACATGAAAGACTAGTCTGGCATTCATCTTTTGTGTGATCATATTAGTGGAAAGTGCATGTGGGCCAATTAAAGGGGCATTTGTTGTGATGCAAGTGGACCAATTTTTAATATGCGTTAATTGCTGTATCGCTTGAAACAGTACATTTGGATATTCAAATATTCTTTCTGCGTTACATGGAGCAGGGGGGTGTTGGGAGTGGGTGGGGTGGTTGGGGAGGGGGTGGGGTGTTGCGGGGTGTTTTGGGAGGGGGTCGGGTGTTGCGGGGAGTTGGGGAGGGGGTATGTGGTGTGGGTGGTGTGTGGTGCTGGGGGGATGTGGTGGTGTGATTTGGGGATGGGTATGTTGGATGAGGGGGATGGGTGTTAGGGGGCTGTGTGTTTTGGGGGAGGGGATTGGTGTGGGGAGGCTGGGCTGTTGGGGCGGGGTGGTGCAAAAAACGGTTTGGGGGATGGAGTGTGGGTGTTGGGTTGGGGAAGGGGAGTTGGGGGTTTGCGGGGTGTTGGGGAGGGGGTAGGTTTTTGGGTCGGGGTGGGTGTTCGGGCGGCGTGGTGTGAAGAGGGTTGTGGTTTTTGTTATTGGTTTGTTTGTCATTTGTTTATTGTTTGGGTTGTTGCGGGGTTGTTGTTTTGCGGTTTTTGTGTACTGTTTTGTGTTGTATTTCTTTTGCTTTGTTTTGTAGTGTTGGGGTGTTATTGTCCTTTTTGTGTTTTCTGGGGAAGTGAGTGGGTGTTTGCGGGGTGTTGGGGAGGGGGTGGGGTGTTTGCGTTGGGCGGTGGGCTGATGGGGAGGGGGTGGGGTGGTTGCTGTGGTGTTGGGGTTGGGGAGGGGGTGGGGTGTTTGCGGTGGTGGTGGGGAGGTGTTGGGTGTTTGCGTGGTTTTGGGTAGGGGTGGGGTTGTGCGGGTTGTTGGGGGGTAGTGGTGGTGTGTGCGGGTTGTGGGGAGCGGGTTGGGGGTTGCGGGTTGTTGTGGGGTGGGTTTCGTTGAGTTGGGTGGTGTGTTTGCGTGGTTTTGGGTGTGGGTGTATGTCTTTGGTTGTTTGGGGAGGGGTTGTGGGCATTGGGGAGGGTGGAGTGTTTTGCAGGGTGTTGGGGAGGGGGTGGGGTGTTGCCGGGGTGTTTTGGGGAGGGGGTGGGGTGTTTGGTAGGGTTGTGGGGCCAATGTGGGGAGGGGTGGATGTTTGCAGGGTGTTGGGGAGGGGGTGGGGTGTTGCGGGGTGGTTGGGGAGGGGGTGGGGGTTTTGCGTGGTGTTGGGAAGGGGGTGGGGTGTTGTGGTGGTGTTTGGGGAGGGGGTGGGGTGTTGCGGTGGTTTTGGGAGGGGGTGGGGTGTTGCGGGGTGTTGGGGGGGTGGGGTGTTGGGGAGGGGGTGGCGGATTTTGTGGGGTGTGGCAGGGTATTGGGGAGGGTGTGGATGTTTGCAGGGTGTTTGGGCGTGTGTGTGGTTTTCTTTGTGTTGGGGAGTGGGTGTTTGTTTTGTTTTCGGGGTTTTTGGTTATGTGTTGTTGTTTTTTTGTTTTGTTTGTTTTTCGTTTTTCGGTATGTATTGTGGTAGGGGAGTTTGGTTTTTGCGGAGTGTTGGGGAGGGGGTGGGGGTTTTGCGGGGTGTTGGGGGTTGCGGGGTGGTTGGGGAGTTGCGGTGTGTTGGGGAGTTGCGGGGTGTTGGGGAGTTGGCAGGGTGGGGTGTTTTTTGGGGAGGGGAGTGTGGGGTGGGGTTTTGCATAGGTGTGGGGTGGTTGTGGGTGTGTTGGGGAGGAGGTGGGTGTTGGGGAGGGGGATATCTGCAATCCTCCACTGTATCTGCTTGCACAACTTCTTTTGGAACACTCTGTACTTGTACAGTTGCAATCTGGTGTGCTGCTCTTTGTCCTTACAGCTTACGCGCAAGCAGGCGAGACGTGTGGTGTGAGAACCGCCTTGTCTTTTGTACCTGTTTGTCCAATACACCTTCCTCGAAACGTTCTCGGTAGGTGGTCTACAACCGATCCAGTGAATTTGAGAGAAATTTGTATCCTCAAAAAAATCTCCTGTCACTTTAAAGAGATGAATTTTGTGAATATCGTGACCTGTCCCATTCATCTATATTAGCGTTATTTTTTTTAATTGTGCTTTTTACTCTGACTTGTTTACAAACTTTTCAGTCAAAAATTGGTACCACACAAATGGAAGAGCAACAATGGAGGCCTTAACAGCCATATGTGTGGCCTACTGCAAGGACCCTTTGAAGTCGAGGGCAATGATCTTCTCAACACGCTGTTCATGCAAGTCATTGTTGCCATGGCAGCAAGTAAAGAAACCTTACACCACCCTGTAAGCTTGTTTGTTTTAATTTTGATAGATAATAGATAACTAACTGCTTAAATAATATAGATTATAACCCTTTAAATCCTGGTGCTGGCAATTTTCCTGGCCTTGCAACACAAAGTGGTAACGATGGCCTCCAGTGGACCTCCTGCCACAGCTACTTGTTGGGCAGACCAGGCCGTAACGTTTCATGTAAAAGCCTAGAGTGATACATTGTGTCCTATAACTTATAACGTGCTGCTTTAGCAATTGTTCAGCTTCAGCTGCGCGACAACAATGAACACCACTGAAGCAATGGGCCAAAAGTGAACCCAAAGTCCGGGGAAAGGATTAAAAACTATTTGTGGGGTGCAGCAGGCAGAGTAGCCATCCTGGTCGTTCCAATAGGGCAAGTTCCCAGTCAGTGCAAAAAGTCCTTATCCCAGCTGGCAACATGGTAAAAAAGGGCAGATTTTGGTGGGAATTCCATCTTTTTCTTCCCCCAAAGATTGCAAGACTATGGGTTGAGTGGTAATCGTGTTCCGAGTCTTGAAATTTAAACTTTGGTATTTTCTGACAGAAATTACAGCACATTGAACTACAAGGCACTCTGAGAAAAATTTCATGCATATAACATCAAAATGCAGGTTGGGAATTCGCTGACATTTTTTGAAGCATTTCTCAGGATTTTTAGTGAAAAAAAATTCTGATGTTTCTAAAATCCAACCCAGAAAAAAATTTGATTTTTTACGCCTGAAAATTGTGAGCAGTACAGCTACCGAAAAGACAATGATAGTGCTCTTTTTTGGCAATGTTGAGAGCACACAGTAGTTAGCAATGCAATGTCCATCAAGGTTGGCATGATTGAACTGCTGTACGTTTGGTTCAACATCGCACTCGATGTTGATGCAACGTTGAAAAGTTATGTTGGTAATTTTTTTCTTTGTGGGCTCCGCTGTGGGACCAAGCATTGGATCAATAGGCTAATGTACATTGCCCAGTTGTTGGCTCAACATGGGCAAAATATTTGTTGATACGCTGCGCATTACATGGTATAATTCATTCCAAATGTCCAGTCACACCATTTCAAATAATTGTGTCCAACATTGACCTCACTTGACAAAATGACATTGCACCAAAATGACATGAGCATATAGAAAAGTGGATTGGTCCAGTGTTGCCAATAAAAATTATTTCAGTTAGGCACAGCAAACCTGAGGGCAAAATAACTAATTTTACTTTAGCCCATTACCTGGACCTGTGCTAGCAAATTATCCTAGGCCATGGCAAACCAGGGAATTTTAGTGGAGAATTGGCCGGTTGTCAACATGCAGCCACAACACTTTTTGTGGGAAGACCAGCCGATTGGTTCACAATTCGTTGAAAAACAGCCAGAATGCGAGACCTAGAAGGCCGGTATTTTTTTTTTCACAAAGTGGGTTAAAGTTAATCCAGGGTTAAACAAGGTTTAACCCATGATCATGGGTTAAAAATCATTACACTAGAACGATTTTCTTTACACCAATGTGGACTGAAACATATGCATTTCCCTTCTGAGAAGTGGAATGCCCCAAAATACCTATTTTTATTAGCACCCCTAAAAGATGAAATGGTCTCGACCGGTGACCCCAGGTCACACCCTCTGTCGACCATAGCTCTGTCCCTCATTCCGTTTTGGCATCCTGCACCAAACGGACGCGTTTACCGCAGCTCTGTCCATTACAGCCAATTTAACTGAGATTTTGATACTGGACTACTTGTCTTCTCATACGGAATACTCCTACTACTATAACATAACTATCTTGATATATTACGGGATTATATACTGGATTTTAATATCGCTCATTTCGACCGAATAAACGGAGACTTTTACACCGTCGGAGAGCTCTTGTTATGTATCCTTTTTTGCCGCCGAGTCGGTCCTAGTGGAGGCTGTGTGCGGGAAAAAGGTAACAAAGGCGCCTTGTCGCCGTGTTGCAGCTTGGAGCCCTTGACTTGTGTTAGTTTGTTATGTTTACTTTTGTTCGGCTGGGCTTGCTTGCTAACAATTACATATGGTCTGGTGTGTGTATTAATTTTATTATAATGCTGTGGTATACTTAATAAATATGTTGAACTGTGTTTGAAATTTCTTTCTTTTAACCGTTTGGTGACTCAGTTACCGACTTGGTTTTTGTGTCCTGACCGTAGCGTGCCGGGAGACCTCCCGGCACGCCCTGTTAGTTTTCTGTAAACGGTTTTTTTGCGCGCGCTATTCCATCTAGCAACTCACGCCCACCCCGTCATTGGCCGCATAATGCGTACGCTTGCCCAGTTCCATTCATGAGTGGTACCCCCATCCCTTGTGTGTCGATCACAGCAATGTTCCCGCACCAACACACGGTGGCCGCTTTCTGCTTGACTGTCGGCTGTTCAATTGGGCCACCATCAACATGGGTAGGCCGCTCGTGTTGCGTACAACCGGGGAAGGGGGGGTGGGTTTCCTGGGCTCCGCCCTGGGTTCATCCAAGGCATCCGCTGCTGCTCTGGGCGCTCCCGACGGTGAGGTAGCTTCGGCTACTTCACGACATTGCTGATGAGGGGCTTTCGGCCGCCCCTCGGCGCGCCACGGCCGCTTAGCCGCATGGTTCACAGCCCTAGGGGGCTGCTCCGGTGCAGGACAGCCGCGGTAGCTCTGCATCCCCTAGGGGGCTTGGCGGCGGGAGACGCTCCGGTAGGGTGAGTGGTGATGGTGGCCCAGGGCGCCCGGGCTAATCCATCGCCGCTGTTGTTCACACCCTAACGGGTTGCGGTCCGGTGTCTTGCGGGCAACTTTCGACCGCGACCAAGGTGGCCATTACTTCGGGGTATGTTTCGGTAAACCATGGGCTTTGGCTTCGGCATCCTTTGCGGGCGCCACAGGTGTGACTTACGCTCACTAAACCAAGAATGACTAGACGTGCTTAGTCATGTAGTGCTTCCCAGCGGCGCTCGCAGACAATAAGGGCATTCGGGGCTTGCGCCCCCCCCCCCCCCCCCCCCCCCCCCCCCCCCCCCCCCCCCTCTGGCCCCCCCCCCCCCCCCCCCCCCCCCCCCCCCCCCCCCCTCCCCCCCCCCCCCCCCCCCCCCTGGCTAGTGGGGCTCCGCTGGGTTGGCCCGCCGCTGATGCCCCAAGCCCGGACTAGGTCGGGCTCAGGCCTCTACGCGGTACGCCTGATGCTGGGGAAACTATTGCTGGCTTTCGGCACCGGTCTCTGCGCGGTCCCCTATGGTGGGGTACCCCGGTGGGTGCCCCTGCCTCTGGACGGTCCTGCGGGGCAGCATTCGTGGCTGCCCCTGCGGGCGACACAAGTCCCGCCGCAGCCTCCCTTTCCAGGTTACGCTGCGTCCCTGTACGTGGCTTACCCACCCCGTGTGCTGGACTGCTGGGGTGGGACAGCCTGGCATGGCCTTTAGCCAGGGCTCCGCTTGCGGGAGCCACGCAGGCTCTAGCACCCGCGCATCCGCGTCGGCGCCCAGCCGCAGGCAACCAGGTGCTTGTCGGGGATGCTCTGACCGCTTCGAGGGGGCAGTTGCGCCGCTGCTGCAGCAGTTTGTCTCCTTTCTGGGGCCACTCAAGCTGCGGCGGTACAAGCCTGGTACCGGGCCGGGGCAGGGCGGTGGACAGTCCACTACCATGCTTACGTGCCTGGGATTTGGGGTGTCGTCCCCACGCTTCTCGGCCTGTACCCTCGTCAGCGTCGGGCTGGGTGCAGTCAAGCCTCATGGCTCCTGCGGCTCAGCCTATGCCAGTTGGCTTGGTCCATGCGGGAGGCCCTGGTGTCGCCGCCCGGGTGGCGTAGCCTGCTTCAGCCTCATAAGCTCGTTCAGTTGCACCGTCCTCTCAGGACTCTAACCGGCCGCAGACTTCCGATGGTTCGGAGGACAGCGCTGGCGGGATTGACTTGGGCTCGGAGGAGAGTCACATAGGTGATACTCCTTCGCAGCTGTCGACGTCCGCGGCAGCTACGGAGCAGGAGGAGGTGGATTCTCTTCCCGCTTGCACCCTCATGTGCTGTGCAGGGCGGATGAGAGTCTCGGCTGCCTTGCGCGCCGGAGCGGCTTGGGAGGAGGGACAGCTCAATCTGGGATTCCCTATCCCCATCCGGAAACGAGTCCAGGCGTTGACGCTTCGCACAGAATTGGTCTTCTGTGGAAGCGCTCGGGGAGGTCAACTCAGAAGATCTCTTCGTACCCGGTGAAAAACTTTCGCCAAGTCGATGAGAACTACCGAGGACTCCGGACCATAGATCTCGACCTAGCAGCCCAAGTTGCCAACGGCAATGCCGACCCGGCTGGATTATTCCCCCTTCGGGAGGACCAGTCTGAGGCACCTCACCTGGCGGTGACCTCTGGCATCAGGCTAGATGCTTTCTCTATGGTCCTCGCCACGACCTC